>APFE030730895.1:61896-136924 GCA_000404065.3 Pinus taeda
TGGTGTTCATGCAAAGATTATCAAATGTACAGCTGCAATGTTTTCCAAAAGGAGCAGTTTGCTGTGGCTAGGGTTTGAACAATGACATGGTATTCCTCCCTAATTCCTAAACTCTGTTTTCCCTTACCTTTCCCCTCATGAAAACCCTAATTCAATTGCTCATTAATCCTCTAAAAATTCCTATGCAATTGATATCCCTTCCCTATTGTTAAAGCATGCAATGAAACCCTAATTCACTCATGATAAAAGCAAACATGAAAGCTGCCAGCATTGTAAAGGAACTGCTGTTATGAAATATGGGTGGCAGCATTGTTAGTAGTTTTCCTAGTCCCTAACCCTAATTCATTTATCCCCTCATTTCCCCGCACCCTGAATTGCACTCCCTCCAATTGCCACCAAAAAACCAAAAATCTTTAAATCAACCCCCCTTATCAATTTACTAGCCTAAAATCTTTATTCCTAATTGGTCAGCTTATCATATTGAAAGATCTACCGAATTTGACCCGAGAGAGCCTCCTCATACCTCGTAGGGCTAGCTACGAGGTGAAATGGTTTGATGTAGCCTTGAGAGTTTGTCTATCTCAGCCTAGGTGAATTCCAAGCGCTCACAGCCACCATTATCACAAACACCTATGAATTGAAGAGTTGACCTTGGAGATGTCATCTCCCTTTCAGGGATAGAAACACCTAATCAGGTTGACAGTCTAGCCATCCCTATCACAAGTAGGGAACACTTTTATAGGACTTGGTCTAATTAGACATTTGAAGGTGATCCAAATTTGAAGTTGTTAAAATTGGCAACTAGGGCCAAACTCCATGTGGGTTAGCTTATTTGTGGTCGCTGATATTTTTATTGGATCCCTCTCATCGAGAGGTGTAGGATTGATCTAAAGATCATCCGATCCCGATAAGTATTTGTGAAGTTATGAATTTATTTATGTTATGGACAAATTGTTAACTCGGCCAGCAACTTATGTAGGCTCAGAAGCCCAACAGTGATGTCTATTCAACCTCTACCTTTTAGTATAAATAGAATAGGGCTTCAAGTCATTTCTACGCACACTTGGATCTCTTCCTCTCTCTACTTGTCTTTGGGTTTTAGTAAGGGGAGAGATCCTAAGGAAAAGCTGGAAAGCCAGAACTATCGAAAAAGCTAGAAAAGTCGGAACTGTCAGAATAGCCGAAATAGCTAGAAACGCTGGAACTGCTGAAAAAGCCAGAAATCCCGGAAAAGCCAAAAAAGCCAAAAAAGCCGTGAAAGCCAAAACTGCCGGAAAAGCTGGAACTGCCAGAAAAGCCGGAATATCTGGAAAAGCCAGAAAATTTGGAAAAGCTCGAAAAGCCGAAAAAGCAGGAAATGTCGGAAAAGCCGAAACTACCAGGAACTACCGAAACAGTCGGAGCAACTGTCTCCGATGGAAGGCAACATGATGTATGAGATCATGGGCAGCATAATAAGCAGCATGATGATATGAGCATGGGCAGCATAATGATGCATGATGATATGAGCATGGGCAACATAATGATGAATGAGATCATGAGCATGGGCAGCTTGATGATGAATAAGACCATGGAAGATGCAGCATGAAGATGAGAGCAGCTCAGTCATCAAAGTTCAACACATGTGACAGTACAGCAAGGTGTCACATGTTAATGTGCAGTAAATAGACGAGATGCAGCACTACGATAGGTGAACGAGTCACCTTAGAGAATTAGTTGAAGCAATATGTCTTCAACTGATCTCATGCCGATATCAAAATTCAAAGTGATTGACTTCTATTCTAAATGTACTATCTCTCTCACTTTCTCTGCTGAACTTTGAAGAACATAAAAGAAGAATTGATCAAGAGTTTCCCCACATCGAGGTTTGTCCCTGGCTAGCACCACATCTTGTGTCCTCTTGTCTTGGCTTGTCTTCTGCGACTTATATTTATGTTCTATTTGCAGTTTACTTTATGCTGATGTGATTGCTAATGTGGAAAAGAAATTGAAATAAATTGCTCTAGCATAGAACATACCTAAAATTAACATAATATCAGAGCTGAGGTGAAGACAATGCCCAAGCAAGAGTGAAAGCGCAATCACCAAAGACAATACGGACAAGGATCAATGGGTTCCACATCTCTCTTCTAAGTTCACAAAGGGTGAAGTCGAAGCAGAGCATATTATCAGAATGGCGTAGTGGAAGTTTTTGATGGCCCATCTAAAGATCTCTTCATTAGGAAGTTCGGATCTAAGGGTGGAAGGAAAGGCCAATGCCTTGTTTGCAATAAGTTCGGCCATTATGCGAATGAGTGTCCGAATGGCAGAGACACGTCTCTTGATGAGGATTAAAATCATTCCAGGGACATCTTCAATGATCAAAAGAATGACTGGTAATGCAGGTCATCAAGGAATTGGTCAGCTCTTCATAGAAAGCAAGGAACCCTAGAAGCACTTTTATGTACTTGATCGCAAGAAGAACCTGGTGTCCATCTTGGAAATGGATGTTTAAGGTTTCAGGGTGGCACTCATCGATGGAAAGGTACGTGTTTGAAAATAGATTTTTCAAAGATGTTTTAGAGTTCAAGGTTGTATCAAGTCCACTGGGGACCAGGACCATTGACTCAGCACCGGAGGTCTGTGAGTCAAATGGTGACCGAGATGCCTGAATTCAAAAAGAGCATCAAGGTACATGTCTGAGATGTACCGAAGGAAAATCTTACAAGGGGACCATTGCCCTCATGTAGCAAGTCCACAGGTTTGGAACAACCCGTGGAGTTTGAGATTCATGAACAGGGAATCTCATGTATACAGGTGGAAGAAAGCCCTCTATGGTTTGAAGCAAAACACCCCGGGAGTAGTATGAGAGGACTGATAGCTGTTTGATGAAGTTGAGATTCACTAGGAGTGAAACCAATCCAAACCATTACCCAAAGGTTGTGGATGATTGACCTTTCATACCAGCACCTTATGCAAACGAACTATTTCTGACACGTGCAGACCCTCTCATTTGTAGAAGCAAGAGGGAGTTGGATTCCGGACATATGTTTTACAGTTAGCATGGTAGCTCTATTTGGTTGAGCCTCACTAGATTGATGCCAAGAATCTTCTGAGATATCTTTGGGGCACAATCTCTCATGGATTGAGATACACTGCCAGAAATATGAAAACTACATGATTATTCGAATGTTGACTAGGCAGGCAGTGTGGAGGATCACAAGAGCACTTTTCAGTGCTGGTTCTCTTTGGATTCTGCTTCGATATCATGGATGAGCCGGAAGTAGAAGTCAGTTGTTATAAGTACCGCCGAGACCAAATACATAACTACGAGTATGACCTCGTATGAAGTTGCCTGGTTGTGGAAACTCTTAAGTGAGTACACATGATGAATACCACTGTGATTCTTTGTGACAACGAGAGGTGGGATTCGATTATTGAGGAATCCCATATTCAATGATTGCTCCAGCAAATAGACATCAGATATTGCCTTATCTAGGATATGGTAAGTCGATGAGGAAGGAGGCTCCATCACACTGAGATGATCTACAGGTCGCTACACTTTGTCGGAGCCCCGGGGAAAGATCAAATTTGTGATTTTCCCGAATGACTTGGAGTTGTTGAGAGACCCTTGTAAAAGGGTCCTGCATGTTGCATACATTGAGCTCTGGGAGCTCTGGGGGCTTGCAGTTCTTACTGGAGCAACATACAACCACAGGGTGACTCACCCTCCCCTGGTGGTGCGCACTGGGACAAGATGATTCGCTCTCTTGTGGAAAAGATGATTCGCTCTCCTGTGGACAGGATGATTCGCTCTCCTGTGAACAAGATGATTCACTCTCTTGTAGGACAAGATTATTCGCTCTCTTGTGGGACAGGATGATTCGCTCTCCTGTGTAACAGGATGATTAATTCTCTTGTGAGGTCTGGATGATGTGTTCTCCATGACGATTGTGTAGCAGGATGATTAATTCCCCTGTGAGGTCTGGATGATGTGTTCTCCATGACGATTGTGTAGCAGGATGACTAATTCTCCTGTGAGGTCTAGATGATGTGTTCTCCATAATGATTGTGTAGCAGGATGATTAGTTCTCCTGTGAGGTCTGGATGATGTGTTCTCCATGACGATTGTGTAGCAGGATGATTAGTTCTCCTGTGAGGCCTGCATGATGTGTTTTCCATGGCAATTGTGTAGCAGGATGTTTAGTTCTCCTGTGAGGATAGGATTGATTAAGTTCTCCTGTCGATGCATCCTACCCATGCAGTCTGGGACTCATGGGAAGTACCTCTCATCTGATCAATGAGTAGGGAAATGAGGATAGGGACCATAGTAGTACCGATGGACGCATCGTTGTATCTATCGTACTCACTATGCTAAGATGACCTTCATTGATCTGGGATCAATAATACTAGTCTGGGACCAGTGGTAGGAGTTGTACCCACTATGACACTGACTTCAGGTCGGTTGAGGACTAGTCTGGGACCAGTGGTACATACTCTAAGATTGACTTCATTTCAGTAGAGTACTAGTTTGGGACCAGTGGTAGGAGTTGTACCTACTATGACGTTGACTTCGGGTCAGTTGAGACTGGTTTGGGACCAGTGGTACATACTCTAAGACTGACTTCGGATCAATGGAGGACTGGTCTGGGACCAGTGGTAGGAGTTGTACCTACTATGACGCTGACTTCGGGTCGGTTGAGACTGGTCTAGGACCAGTGGTACATACTCTGAGACTGACTTCGGCTCAATAGAGAACTGGTCTGGGACCAGTGGTAGGAGTGGTACCCATTATGACGCTGACTTTGGGTCGGTTGAGACTATTATGGGACCAGCAGAGCAAAGCCAACAGAGCCAGTCGAGCTAAGCAAGAGCAGAGCAGAGCCAGCAGAGCTTAGCAGAGCAAAGTTGAGCTGAGCAGAGCAGAGTAGAGCCAGCAAAGCTAAACAGAGCTGAGCAGAGCCAGCAGAGTTGAGTAGAGCAGAGCAGAGCCAGCAGAGCTGAGCAGAGCCAGCAGAGCTGAGCAGAGCTTAGCAGAGCTGAGCAGAGCTGGGCAGAGCAGTGCAGGGCACTGATGGCAGAGATAGTACAATTGGACAGATGGATTGGCGGATGGAGTTCTCCCTAGTTGAGAGGGAGTGTTAAAATTGGCAACTAGGACCAAACTCCATGTGGGTCAGCTTATTTGTGGCAGCTGATATTTTTATTGGATCCCTCTCGTCGATAGGTGTAGGATTGCTCTAAAGATCATCCGATTCCGATAAGTATTAATGAAGTTATGAATTTATTTATGTTATGGACAAATTGTTAAGTCGGCTAGCAACTTATGTAGGCTCAGAAGCCCAACAGTCATGTCTATTCAACCTCTACCTTTTAGTATAAATAGAATAGGACTTCAAATCATTTCTACACACACTTGGATCTCTTCCTCTCTCTACTTGTCTTTGGGTTTTAGTAGGAGGAGAGATCTTAAGGAAAAGCCGGAACTGCCGGAAAAGCCGGAATAGCCAGAATAGTCGGAAAAGCCGAAAAAGCTGGAACTGTCGGAAAAGCCGAGAAAGCTGGAACTACTGGAAAAGCCAGAACTGCCGAAAAAGCCAAAAAAGCTGGAAAAGCTGGAACTACCGAAAAAGCTAGAAATACTAGAAAAGTCGGAAAAGCCGAGAAAGCTAGAATATCCAGAGAAGTGGGAAAACAAGAAAATCCAGAAAAGCCGGAAAAGCAAGAAATGTCGGAAATGTCGAAACTACCGGAAAAGCAGGAACTACCAGAAAAGTCGAAACTACCGAGAACTACCGAAACAGCCAGAGCATCTATCTCCGAAGGAAGGCAACATGATGTATGAGATCATGGGCAGCATAAGAAGCAGCATGATGATATGAGCATGGGCAACATAATGATGCATGATGATATGAGCATGGGCAGCATAATGATGAATGAGATCATGAGCATGGGCAGCTTGATGATGAATAAGACCATGGAAGATGCAGCATGATGATGAGAGCAGTTCAGTCATCAAGGTTCAACACATGTGACAGTATAGCAAGGTGTCACACAATAATGTGCAGCAGATAGACGAGATGCAGCACTATGATAGGTGAACGAGTCACCTTAGAGAATCAGTTGAAGCAATATGTCTTGAACTAATCTCATGCCAATATCAAAAGTCAAAGTGATTGACTTCTATTGTAAATGCACTATCTCTCTCACTTTCTCTACTGAACTTTGAAGAACATAAAAGAAGAATTGATCAAGGGTTTCCCCACATTGGGGTTTGTCCCTGGCTAGCGCCACATCTTATGTCCTCTTGTCTTGGCTTGTTTTCTACGATTTATATTTATGTTCTATCTACAGTTTACTTTATGCTGATGTGATTGCTAATGTGGAAAAGAAATTGAAATAAATTGCTCTAGCATAAAACATACCTAAAATTAACAGAAGTATTATTATACCCTTAACAATTAAGTATGGTCCATTATGATGCATCTATGGTCATTGTCCCTAATGATTAATGGCTTTCACTTGATCTTGAGATGTTTCTGTCAAGTGGTCTTTCACATAGCAGTGATGTCCCTGAGGGAACATTTCATGTCTCCACTATGCATCATGCTCAAGCCGTTTTACACTTCCAAAGAGCAATGATGACCTTGTAGATGTAGTGTTGCCCCTCTGGAGCATAGTGTTGGCCACTCTAATGACTCCAACAAATGATTGATGCCTCAAAGCACTCCCATATGTTGAAACTCTAATCTCCTCTTCCTTGGTGTTGGATATTGTTTATGGTGTACCCAGCAGGCAGAGCAAGCCCCCCAAGTTGGCCTTGACACTGTTAAATAGGCATTAATTGATCTAAAGTCCAAATGATGATGGTCAACCCCAAGATAACAATCGAGCACTTGTATTAGCACTTGGAGCCCCAACGCTAGAGAGAGATGATGCCACATCATCCTTTAGCCCTTGAGAAGGTGATGCATGGCACCCAGAGATTGGGGTTAATTATGATGATGAGACATCTCTCTAACCCATCCATGCACTTACATAGCATTAATGGCCCAAAAAGGGCATGACGTCATGCTTTTGGAGGATATCAACCACACATGTGGGATTTTATGGCATAGTTTTATCATTTTGAGCTATGGGGTTGGCTTGTAACCCCTTATCTTGATGAACACTCAAATTAAACTTGTTTTAGGGCTAGTATGCTATTTTTATTTTGTAAAAGTGAGGGGTATACCTCATATATATAGAGGATCCATCACCTATCATTATTCATTACCACACATGAGATTTCAGCCCTCTCTTCTAGGGCACGATTTACCTAGTATCATTGGTACTTGTCGAGATGTGATTTTTATGAAGCATTTACTATTAGAGATTGGCTTGTGTATTAGAGATGTCTTTTTGGGATGAAAGGTCTTTTCATGGAAGAATTGTAATTTTGTTGTTCATTGTTTTACATGTAACTGAATTAATGCTAGGGTCTTTCTATGATCCATGACTAAAGGCATAATATTTGTGGGAAATCTTAGTTAAATTTTGCATGTTAAATTTTTATTCCTTGAAATCCGTAGGAAAACTCCTAGTGTGCATCTCCTATTTAATTTCTCCCCTCACAATTCAAGTTTCTATAAAGTCGTAAACAAATTCCCTGCCCCCCCCCCCCCCCTTAATCATTTGTCATTTATCTCTCAATTTTTTCCCTAAGACTCCATCACCGAATTAAGCACTGGTGAATTTTGTGTTGATCAAAAAACCCCAAAATTAAATATTTATCCTCTTTATGTTTACTAGGGCTTTAAGGCAAGCCACTACAACTTTTTGCTAGGGCCGAATTGATTATGGTCGCAGAGAGTGTATGTTGGTAAGTTAAAAACCTAAGATTTATCTAAATAATCCTTTCTAACACAAAATCTAGCATTGGTGATGGTAAATCTTCCCCCACAAGGGCTGACATCATCATTTTTTAAACAATTTTGTGCTTTGTAAATCCTAATACTATCCTACCTTCAACTTGAAGCTTATATTGAGGGGTTGTGCTAATGCTTTATTGATCTAAGATTCTAGCAAACTCTTTCTTTGACTTTTATGTGTCTAGGTATTCCTTTGTTGTTGTATATCAAGAAACCCTAGTTTATATAAGTCTAAATCAAGTCTACTTGCATGAAATATTGCTCCTTTATCAAGAAGAATTGAGCCTTGTCCATCATAAAGTGTCTTCACCTAGTCTATATTTTCATCACCTTGAGCCCTAAACTTAGAGTACCCTTATAGGTGATTACTAGGAAGCCTCCCTTGTGGTTAAATTCCACTAAAGAACAAGAGGAAGATTGTTGAGGTGACAATGGCAATCTCCCTCATTGTTGCCACAAGGTCTAGCCCTTGCCTTGTGAATTCCCTCACAAGGCTTGTTATATTTTGCACTGACATTTCTAGTATTTTTTCCAGGGAAGAGTTGAGTCTACCTCTTCGCAATTCGAAGTCTTAGCTACATTTATTGATTGAATTTATCCCACAAACAACAATAAATTTGCTCATTCGCTGAATTTGTTGGAAGAGGGAAGACCCAATTCTTCATTGAACTTCAAATGTTTCCATGCTTGTAAGGTGAAGCAAGCATCTTTCAAGATATTTTAAAGTTCACCCTGATGACTCCATAATTGATTGTCATGCAAGATTCAAGACAATGGCTCCTTGGGATTAGCATGAAATGTGCCCTGCTTTGGTTTTTAAGAATATTCCTGAATATTCTAATCGCTATGGTACAAATTGTATGACTAATATTCCTATATTTGATGTTAATCCTTCTTCAACGATTGATCATGTGGTAAATTCATGAAGTATGCATCAAAGATCAATATGGTACATGAGGTTATTCATTAATTCTCTTGGGATTGAACGAAGTGAATCAGTTAAATATTCATGTGAACCAAAAGCATCCTTTCCATTTAGATATTCATTCAAAATTTTCTTAAGCATTGGGGGCCACTGTTTCAAACCTATGAAGATATGCTTCAAGATTTTGCCAAAGCCCTCCAAAAGGAATGCCTCTTTGATTCTTCTGAGGATGTTGAGGAAGAAGTTGAAGAAGATCACAAATCAAGTAAAAGTTATGGTATTGATCAAAATAATCATTGCACACCTTATGAAGATCAAGAAGATATCATTATTGATTTATTTGAGCTACCCCCTCCTCCTGATATCATTCCTTAGTCATACTCGGATTCTAGAGTTTTGAATGTAATGAGCCAATTTTAGTTACCACTCTCGAATCTAATTTTCATGATAAGCAGCATGTTTGTCGAGATCTTCCCCTCAGTCATGTCCCACCTCATACCACTTGCAGCATGTCTTGAGTGACATCAATGAGGGTTTATGTCCCTAACTTAACTATTGGGCAAGAGTTAATGAAATTGATTATTCATTACTCCATATTTACATTGCAAAATAGGATTGTGAAATTTCTACGAACTGTAGTGATTGGAAATTATTCTCGTGACTTATGCAGTTTATTTGTCTTTTGTTAATTATTAACAGCACATATCGAATAACTCATACTGCAATCCTTCACAAATAAAAACGTTGCAGAAAATAGAATACTGGAACTGAGAAAATAATGCACACACACAATAAATCTGACACCAATATTTTTGGACAATCGTCCCTAGAAAAAACCCATAGGGAAAACCAATGCAACATATCTGCATTTATATTATTCTTCAGCAAAATAGAGGACTGCAACTACTTGCCTCCTACTGGAAAAGCTATCGCATACAATTTTATCTGACTGGAAAAATATCTGGGAAATCACTATTCCCTCCTGTTGATTTGGGGTAGCATCAGATGTGCTCTAGCCACGAAATTTGGTGGAGAGGTTCGGCACATGAGATCTCCAATACCCAGAAAGCGTTTGGGCAGATTCTAAACAGTTCAGGAGATATTAAAATAATTAATATTTTTAAAAGAATCCCTGGGTCTAAACTTAGGGAAATTAAAATATTAATGTGGATTAATAAAAAACTGTGTTAGAATGGTCCAAAAGACATGAATTAAGCCAGATCTAATCTTAGCCATTGATTAGGGACTTAATCTCGGTCATTGATATGTCAACGAGAAAAGTATAAGAGGAGGCTTGAGGGTCACTTTGAGAACACACCAGATGATCAGTCATTCTATTCTCTAGAGCGTGGTTTGCTAAGAGAGATAGAATCAGTGATCGAAGTTGCAGCTAAGGAGCATTGAGTACAGAGAGACAGAGACGCAGAGATAGTGTCGGGAGAGCAGCGCAGGAGCTAGAGAGAGTGACGCAATAGCAGCCAGGGCTCACACTGGACCACACAAAGGCAGCTGCGAGCTGCGCAGTGCTTCAGAGAGGCCAGCGTTGCTGACGCAAAGGGCCAGAAGACTAACACAAGGCCTCCTAAGGCTGACGCAGGACCATTCAGGGTGACGCAAGGACAGCGTTGGGCAGAGAGGCTGACGCAGTGCAGAAAGGCAGACGTTGGGGTTTCTGGGGCAGATTGGAGCTGAGGAGCTGCCAGAAGGTCTGTCCGGGGTTTCAGCCGGGACATTTGTCTCAGACTAAGACGTACTACTGCCACGGAAATTTTTTGTTGGGTAAGCCGGATTTGGCACCCAGATTGTACTCTAAAATTGCCTAATAAGAAAACCCTCAGATAGTTGCACCGGTTTTCCTGCATTGGGTTATTCCGAGGACATTGGTCCAAAAATAACGGTGTCATTTGGTGTGATTGTTTACGTTCCCTTCAGTTGTTGATCAGTAATATGTTGAGCATGCACTAGTGTTTATTTTCAGTATTTACATTGTAAATAACTAGTTAAGTAACGGAACAAGTAGGTAGGAATAAATCAGTAAAGTGCATGGAGGGTTTCTAACCGGTAGACTTAGAAACTTCAACACCTCCAACAAATCGATTTGGCCTTCTCCAAGGCTTCTCACACTCCTCTCTGGCACTCGCAGTGTTTCCCAGCAATGCACACAACAATTGCTAGATAATTTGCACAGCCTCCAAGACTCACTCCCTACAAGTCGATCTGCCACCCTCTGCTTCCTGAAGTTATTCGCACCTCCTTCGACACTTCTTTCGGCAACTAGAAGTGAAATATTGCTCCTGCTACATGCACAAGGGAACTGGCTACTCACACTAGCTGAATACAGCCTCCCTGCTGAAAAACTCTACCTCCTTTCCTGACACTAGAATGTTGGAAACCCCTTGAGCATTTCTCCGAAAATTCTCACTACTGAAAACCCTGCTACTGACTCTCTCTGGGTAGAATTGCGTGTTGCTCTCTACAACTGGCTAATTCGCACCGCCTCCCTCTATGTCTCAAATGTCCTATGTATTCTCCAACAGCATGGACCCTGTTCTTATAATCTCTTGTTGATCAATCAACAACCATGATCGAATCTCAATCGATGGCTAATATAATTTTGACCCCATCAACTTAATTTTCAAGAAATCTCTAGAGTAAAATCGATTTTCCTCAATTAATATGATTTAACTAACTAGATTTACTAAGTTAGACTTAGGGAAATATTTAATTATGGTCAGTTAATCTAATTGAGGTGTTTCTAAGGCTTTTCTCGCGAAACCTTTTCTGGATTTTGGAAATTTCGTGTTCCTTAGACTCTTAGACACCACAGAGACTAGAACACCTGTCCGCTACTATGTTACAACAAGAACTGATGCTTTGTTGTAAAACTTGTATTTGTATGTGATGTAAGTATATGTAGATATATGAAAAATAGTGATTACATGCATTTGTAGAGGTTGCCTATATAGGCATTGACTAGCCTCAAAGGTGAATGGTCTGTTATTTAACCATTTTACCCTACAGAACTAACTATTTGTTATTAACTAATTAATGATATTTCATTATTTATTTTATTATTATTTTATTCATAATATTTCCACCTTCTCATAGATGTTTTGTCCTTAAAGCATAATAAGAAGGGTTTTCTCTAGTTGATCATGTTGCTATGGAATGATGTCTATTTGCGTTTAGGAATCTAACTTTGTTTGTGCCTCGTGTGTTGGTGAAGCTCTCATATGTATTTGCATCTTCTTTTACATTGGAAGCGTCAATACCATATAATTTATAGTGATGACCTTGCCAATTAAACTCCATGAATTGTTCTTCGAGGTTTGTAGTATAGCTTCCTAACTTCGTTAACCATTTTGCACCTAGCACTATATCCATTTCCTTGAGCGGTAGGGCATAGAGTTGTTTATAGTTCTAGTTCTTGTATTTGAATTGAAACCTTATGACATTCTCTTATTTCCTCGAACTTTTGCCCAGTAGCGACAATCATGGTCAGGTCCTTGATTGGGCACACACAAAGATTAAGTTGTTTAGCAAGATCAGTGTTTATACAATTACGAGTACTGCCAGAATCTACAAGTATAGGAAAAAAGGGGTCTTCAAACCCTCAAAGCTAGAGCTCAAAAGAACAGATGATTTAATTCCCAATGATGCTCTCAAATGAATTAAACCCTCCTTTATTTATAGGTTTCCTTGAGGGGTTTCATCTTCTTAATTGGTTGAGTAAATATTACTCAAAACTGCAATTCTAGGTTTCTTTACCCAGCTGCTCCAAAACTTGCCCAACAATGGGTCTTTTGGGGTTTCTCCCCTTTTTAGGTGGACAATAGCCTATCGGGATGCATAGGCTAATGAGTCTCATTTGTCCTCAATTCATTGGCTAAGCACCACCGAGACCGAATACATAGCTACGAGTATGATCTCGTGTGAAGCTGCCTAGTTGCAGAAGCTCTTCATTGAGTTGTTTGTACACATGATGAATACCACTGTGATTCTCTGTGACAGCCAGGGGAGAATTCGATTGTTGAGGAATCCTGTATTCGATGACTACTCCAGCAAATAGACATCAGATACTACTTTATCTGGGATATGGTAAGTCGATGAGCAAGGAGGCTCCATCGCATTGAGACTGATGTATCGGTCGCAGACATTTTGTCAAAGCCCCGGGGAAAGGTCAAATCTATGACTTTCCCAAATGACTTGGAGTCATTGAGAGACCTTCGTATAAGGGTCCTGCATGTTGCATACATTGAGCTCTAGGGGCTTGGGGTACTCACTGGAGCAACAGACAACCATAGGGCGACTCACCCTCCCCTAATGGTGCGACGTGTACAGGGTGAATAGCTTAGCCTTCCCTATGATACCCCGAGGCGACTTTGGGACAGGATGATTCGTTCTCTTGTGAGCCAGGATGATTCTTTCTCTTGTGTGACAGGATGATTGGTTCTCCTGTCGAGGCATCCTACCCATGCAATCTAGGACTCATGGGAAGTACCTCTCATCTGATCAATGAGCAGGGAAATGGGGTTAGGGACCATTGTAGTACTATCGATGGATGCATCGTTGTATCTACCGTACTCCCTATGCTAGGATAACCTCCAATTGATCTGGGATCAGTATGAGTGGTTTGAGACACTCTGTGATATTGATCTGGGATCAATAAAATTGACTTCAGGTCAGTAAGAGTGATATGACACACTCTCTTCAGATGAAACTAACTTCGGGTCAATAAAGAACGGTATGAGACATTCTCGATCAATTCTTCTTCTTCATGGTTCAGCAGAGCTCAACAAAGTAGAACTGAGCAGAGCAGAACTAAGTAGAGCTCAGCAGAGCATAGTAGAGAAGAGCAGTGCAGGGCACTAATGGACAAGATAGGACAGTCGGACATATGGAACAACGGATGGAGTTCTCCCTAGTTGAGAGGGAGTGTTAAAATTCGCATCTAGGGCCAAACTACATGTGGGTCATCTTATTAATGGCAGCGGATATTTTTCTTGGATCCCTCTCATAGAGAGGTGTCGAATTGATCTAAAGATCATCTGATTCTGATAAGTATTCATGGAGATATGATTTTATTTGTGTTATGGGGCAATTCGTCAAGGTCGGCCAGCAACCAAATAAACCCCACATGCGCTCAACGTTTTAGTATAAATAGAGGTGCCTTGAAAGTCATTTGGACACACACTTGGGATCTCTTCCTCTCTACTTGTCTTTGGGTTTTAGTAGGAGGAAAGATCCTAAGGGATAACGCTGCTCTAATCTAGAGGTAGTGCCCTAGGCTCTACGCTGCCCTAATGAAGAAGCCATAGAAGTAGGAGGAAAGGGAGATCTAGAACGATGAAGGCGGCCCTAACGCTGCCCTATGAAGAATCAGTAATACACAGCCATGGAGGGTCTAAGAAGAGACCATATCCGTAGGCCTAAAAGGCACCTATACGCAACCCTAAGGAAAGAGACCTATACGATGTTCAAAAGAACCTTAGCCGCAGTCATGAAGAGGTTCAATACTGCCCTAGCAGCAGTACTAAAGAGGGTGGTTTAAGCCGCAGTCCAAGAGAGGAGACCCCTGCTCCTATACGCTGCCCTAACCTGCTCCTATACGCTACCCTAGCCTGTCCTAACTCATCTAAAAGAATGCCCTAACAGTGGTCACCAGAGGCTACTTAGCCGCAGCAAGAAGGGAGTTGTTTAGAGGATCATCTATACGCAGCAAGGTAAAACCTAAACGGAGTCATACTACATTGTTTTGAAAGGGTTTAGGACAGCCCTTAGACGCAACAATAAGGACACCTAGCCAAAGTCTATACACAGCCAAACGCAACCCAAAGATGATGACTGGATGCCCTCGTCGCAACAAGAAGAGGCGGCAAGGTAATGTCACTTCAGGACAGCATGAAGAGCTTAGATCAAAGGCCAAGTTGTTGTTGAAAAGCGGATTAGTATGAGGGTTGTTTGAGGGTGCAAACAGGTCTTGAACAGGGTTGTCTCAAGGATCAAGGAGTTGTGGGTATGGTTGTTGTGACCAAGCCCAAAATCAAGATAGTTTGGACTGAAATCAAGATAGTTTGGACTGCAATCAAGATAGTTTGAGAGAGTTGTAGAGGACGGCTATATTGTGATAGGCAGCAAGCCTTAGCACCTCAGAACAAGAGACGTGGATAGGCTTGGGACAGATCTGTGCACAGTATGTACAATAGCATAATGATGTGATAGGTGGCAGCATGATGAAGACATATGGTGTTGTATAGTGCAACCTTGGGATAGTAATGAAGCTTGGTGGAGCAAGAAAACAAGACAACTATGGCAAACATGGAATGACAATGTCACTAACAGTGGGACAATAGTATGGGACATGGGACAGCAATGGCAGCATGAGGTCTAGCAATTGAGTGCAGCATGGTGCAACATGGTGAGGTGCAGCATGTGGACGAGATGCAGCACTATGATAGGTGAAGGAGTCACCTTGGAGAATCAATTGAAGCAGCATGTCTTCAACTGATCTCATGTAGAGATGATCTATTCTCTTATCTAGAAAGTCTAAGTGTTGACTTCTGTTGTAAATGTACTCTCTCTCTCTCTCTCTCTCTTCTCTCTCTCTCTCTCTCTTTGAACTATTGAAGAACATAAAGAGAATTGATCAAGGGTTTCCCCACATTGGGGTTTGTCCCTGGCTAGCACCACATCTTGTGTCCTCTTGTCTTGGCTTGTCTTCTGCGATTTATAGTTATGTTCTATCTGCAGTTTACTTTAATGGTGATGTGATTACTAATCTGGAAAAGGTATTGAGCTAACTATGAAAATTGAAATAAATTGTTGTAGCATAAAACATACCTAAAATTAACATGGTATCAGAGCTAAGGTGAAGACAATGCCCAAGCAAGAGTGAAAGAGCAATCATCGAAGACAGCTGGGAAAGGACAAAAGGATCAATGGATTCCTCATCCATCTTCAAATTCACCAAGTGTGAAATCGAAGTAGAGAACATTATCAGAATGGCGAAGCAGAAGCTTATGATGGCCTACCGAAAGATCACTTCATTGGGAAGTCTGGATCTAAGGGTGGAAGGAAAGGCAGGTGACTTGTTCAGCCATTATGCGAAACACTGTCTGAATGGGAGGGACACATCACTTGATGAAGATAACAATCATTTTAGGGACATCTTCAATGATCAGAGGGATGATAGGTAATGCAAGTCATCAAGGAAACGACAGACTCTTTAGAGAAAGCCCCAGGTATGAAGATTCAAATGTTGTTTCTAATAAGATAAAGAAGCATTATCTGGTATTGGCTCTCTCCTTCAGATTCTTTGGGAATCTGGCTTATTGATTGTAGTGCTCCAAAGCACTTCAACAGATAGAATGGTGCTTTCTCTAATTTGGTAGAGATGGAAACAATCGTGGCATTATACCTGGAGTCGATGCCACCTATCCCGGAAAGGGTGTAGGAAACATTACCCATCTACTGAATGAGGGTAACTCGATTCATTTACAGAATCTCTTTTATGTACCTGATTGCAAGAAGAACCTAGTGTCCATTTCGGCAATGGAAGTCAAAGGTTACAAGGTGGCATTCATCGATGGAAAGGTATGTGTATGAAAATGGAATTTTCAAAGATGCTTTTACTCATGGGTTCAGGATTGGCAACTTGTACCAAATTGCAGGATGGTCCATTGGGGACCATGTCAGTTGACACATCTCATCTATAGCACCGGAGGTCTACTTATTGTGGGGCCCTACCCGATGTGAATCAGATAGTAACTGGGATCCCTGAATTCAAAAAGAACATGAAGGTACATGTCTGAGATGTACCGAAGGAAAATCTTACAAGGGGACCATTCCCCTCATGTAGCAAGTCCACATGTTTGGAACAACCTGAGGGGTTTGAGATTCATGATCGGGAATCTCATGTGTGCAAGTGGTAGAAAGCCCTCTATGGCTTGAAGCAAAACACCCCAGGCTTAGTATGACATGCTTGATAGCTATCTGATGAAGCTAAGATTCACTAGGAGTGAAGCCGATCCAAACTATTGCTTGAAAGTTGTGGATGATAGACCTCTCATACCTTCCGAGAACGACCTATTTCTGACAAGTATAGACCCTCTCATTTGCAGAAGTAAGAGGGAGTTGGATTCCGGATATGGAACAGTAAACTGCAAACCCGTGACTACCTCAAGGATCTTAACTTTCAGAAGTTATATGGTGGTGATGCCGGATCAGATTTGGGAAATGCCTCTGAGTTTCATAAACTCATTTGCATTGATGTTCTTGGTGAACTTCCGTCCGGATATATGTTTTGCAGTTTGCATGGTGAGCTCATATTTGATTGAGCCTCACTAGATTGGTGCCAAGAATCTTCTAAGATATCTTCAGAGCACAATCTCTCATGGACTGAGATACACTACCGGAAATATGAAGCTGCAAGATTATTCGAATGCTAACTAGGCAAGCAGTGTGGAGGATCACTAGAACATTTCTCAGTGTTGGATTCTGCTTCGATATCATGGATGAGCAGTAAGTAGAAGTCGGTTGCTATAAGCACCGCCGAGACCGGATACACAGCTATGAGTATGATCTCGTGTGAAGTTGCCTGGTTGCAGAAGCCTTCAGTAAGTTGTTTGTACACATGATGAATACCACTGTGATTCTCTGTGACAACCAGGGGGGATTCAATTGTTGAGGAATCATGTATTCGATGATTGCTCCAGCAGATAGACATTAGATACTACCTTATCTAGCATATGGTAAGTCAATGAGCAAGGAGGCTCCATCGCATTGAGATTGATGTACTGGTCGCAGTCATTTGTCAAAGCCCTGGGAAAAGGTCAAATCTGTGACTTTCTCGAATGACTTGGAGTTGTTGAGAGACCTTCGTATAACGGTCTTGCATGTTGCATGCATTGAGCTCTAGGAGCTCTGGGCGCTTAGGGTACTTATTGGAGCAACACATGACCATAGGGCGACTCACCCTCCCCTTATGGTGCACTATGTATAGGGTGAATAGCTCAGCCTTCCCTGTGATACCCTAAGGCGACTTTGGGACAGGATGATTCGTTCTCCTGTGAGCCAAGATGATTCGTTCACCTGTGAGCCAGGATGATTAGTTCTCCTGTGGGAAAGGATGATTGGTTCTCCTGTCGAGGCATCCTATCCATGCAGTTTGGGACTCATGGGAAGTACCTCTCATCTAATCAATGAGCAGGGAAATGGGGTTAGGGACCATAGTAGTACTATCGATGGACGCATCGTTGTATCGACCGTAATCCCTATGCTAGGATGACCTCCAACTGATCTGGGTTCGGTATGAGTGGTTTGAGACACTCTCTTGTGATATTGATCTGGGATCAATAAAACTGACTTTGCGTCAGTAAGAGTGATATGGCACACTCTCTTCAGATGAAACTGACTTCGGGTCAGTAGAGAATGGTATGAGACATTCTCGATCAATTCTTCTTCTTCATGGTTCAGTAGAGCAGAGCGCATCTCAACAGAGCAGAACTAAGCAGAGCTCAGCAGAGCAGAGCAGTGCAGGGCACTGATGGCACAGATAGTACAATCGAACATATGGATCAGTGGATGGAGTTCTCCCTAGTTGAGAGGGAGTGTTAAAATTCGCATCTAGGGCCAAACTCCATGTGGGTCATCTTATTAATGGTAGTTGATATTTTTCTTCAATCCCTCTCATAGAGAGGTGTAGGATTGATCTAAAGATCATTCGATTGTGATAAGTATTCATGGAGATATGAATTTATTTGTGTTATGGGACAATTCGTCAAGGTCGGCCAACAACCAAATAAACCCCACATGTGCTCAACATTTTAGTATAAATAGAGGTGCCTTGAAAGTCATTTGGACACACACTTGGGATCTCTTCCTCTATACTTGTCTTTGGGTTTTAGTAGGAGTAGAGATCCTAAGGGATAACGCTACCCTAATCTAGAGGGAGTGCCCTAGGCTATACGTTGCCCTAATGAAGAAGCCCTAAAGGCAAGAGGAAAGGGAGATCCAGCACGGTGAAGGAAGCTCTAACGCTGCCCTATGAAGAATCAGTAATACATACCCATGGAGGGTCTAAGAAGAGACCCTATTCCCTGTCCTAAAAGGCACCTATACGCAGCCCTAAGGAAAGAGAACTATACGTTGTTCAAAAGAACCTTAGCCGCAGCCATGAAGAGGTTCAATACTGCCCTAGCCGCAATCCTAAAGAGGGTGATTTAAGCCGAAGTCCAAGAGAGGAGATCCCTGCTCCTATATGCTGCCCTAGACTGCCCTAACTCGTCTAAAAGAATGCCCTAACAGCAGTCACCAAAGGCTACTTAGCCGCAGCAAGAAGGGATTTGTTTAGAGGATCATCTATATGCAACAAGGTAAGACCTAAATGCAGTCATACTACACTGTTTTGGAAGGGTTTAGGACATCCCTTAGACGCAGAAACAAGGAGACTTAGCCAAAGTCTATACATAGCCAAACACAACCCAAAGATGATGACTGGATGCCCTTCTCGCAGCGAGAAGAGGCAGTAAGGTAATGTCACTTTATGACAGCATGGAGAGCTTAGATCAGAGGCCAAGTTGCTGTTGAATAGCAGATTAGTATGAGCGTTGTTTGAGGGTGCAAACAGGTCCTGAACAAGGTTGTCTCAAGGATCAAGGAGCTGTGGGTATGGTTGTTGTGACCAAGCTCAAAATCAAGATAGTTTGGACTGAAATCAAGATAGTTTGAACTGCAATCAAGATAGTTTGAGAGAGTTGTAGACGACAGCTACACTGTGATAGGCAGCGGGCCTTATCACCTCAGAACAAGAGACAACGTGGATAGGCTTGGGGCAGATCTGTGCACAGTATGTACAGCAGCATAATGATGTGATACGTGGCAGTATGATGACATATGGTGTTGTATAGTGCAGCCTTGGGACAGCAATGAAGCTTGATGGAGCAAGCAAACTGGACAGCAGTATGGCGAGCATGGAATGACAATGTCACTAACAGTGGGACAGCAGTATGGTACGTGGGATAGCAGTTGTAGCATGAGGTCCAGCAATTGAATGCAGCATGGTGCAGCACGGTGAGGTGCAACGTGTGGACGAGATGCAGCGCTATGATAGGTGAAGGAGTCACCTTGGAGAATCAATTGAAGCAGCATGTCTTCAACTGATCTCATGTAGAGATGATCTATTCTCTTATCTAAAAAGTCTAAGTGTTGACTTCTGTTGTAAATGTATTATCTCTCTCTCTCTCTCTCTCTCTCTCTCTCTCTCTCTCTTTGTTGAACTATTGAAGAACATATAAGAAGAATTGATCAAGGGTTTCCCCACATTGGGGTTTGTCCCTGGCTAGCACCACATCTTGTGTCCTCTTGTCTTGGCTTGTCTTCTGCGATTTATATTTATGTTCTATTTGCAGTTTACTTTAATGCTGATGTGATTATTAATCTGGAAAAGATATTGAGCTAACTGTGAAAATTGAAATAAATTGCTCTAGCATAGAACATACCTAAAATTAACAAAGATGACTTTGGAAGCAATGCAGATAATTTCAAGGGATTCATATACAATGCAAGCAACAATAAGGATCGGCCAAAGTTTGAGGCTCTTCCAAGGCAAAACAAGTTCAAAAGATTGTCAAGAGAATGCTACTCATCCAAGTACAAAAGGATTTTCTCGGGTTATTATTATTCTTGCACTAATTTCAGTCATAAAGCTAGAGATTTTAAAGCATATTACAAAGATGATTAGAAAAGTTATCATCAAAACCCTCAAAGGAAGATTGCAAGCAAACAAGATAGAATCCCCAATGACTATTATAGTTCAGCTACTCCACTATTTAGGTTCAATGTAGAGTGCTATCAATGTCACAAATTTGGACATATGGTATGAGACTGCAAAAGTGACATGAAATGTGATCCTACGAAAGTCAAAGAACAAAATTTATCTAGAAAATCTACGAAAGTATGGAAAAGAAAACAAGTTGAACCAAATTTTGAATTTGACTCGAGTGTTCCAAGCCATGGTTGCAGGGGAGCGATCCCCTCATCTCAAATCCTCTCCCAAAGCGCGCTCCCTTTGGGAGCAGATCGGGAGCGACCCCGAGAGCACGTTCCTAAAATCAGCTCTCACAGGTATCGAATTTCAAGAGCTTGCTCCCTAGAAACAAGAATTTTTGAGTGGGGCAGCCTAATGATCAAGCCTATGGCCCTTTTAAAGTAAAAGTGACATTCTCCTTTATCTTTCATTTTCATCCTTTTACTTAAGTTTTTAACATTACCATGAAATGACTCTAGATGTTTGAGAGTGGTTCCGACCTCATTGGATTTCCTATGGAGAAAGTAGAATTTTAGATCTCACTCAAAATCCAGCAGACTTATCTGTTTTTCAGCATTTCAGAATTGGGGGGATTGCAATGTTTCCATTGGATTTTGTCATGTACTAGGATATGGAACTCGTAAAAAGCATCAATCCCTCTATGTACCTTGATGTTAGCAATATTGGCTATCGAAATCCTCTATAATGACCCTACTAAAATTGTACCCATCACTCAAACAAAATCTTGACTTGACATGCTATGTTGTTTTCTATCTTATGTTAATGCTTAGAGGGTGATATATCCCAAGATAGGCCAAGATTTTGACGATATGCACGTATTTGTTGTAGTGTGATTTTTTTGGATGATAGAGGCCATCTAGAACCTGTTTGTTGATGTATTTTTCGGTTCATAGATGGATTGCACTTGATGCTATTTTGGTTATGTGCACCCTTACATACTATATAAATCAAAACTTGTAACTTGAGGACCTGTGGTTGATGAAGATTGTACCTACAAGATGATTGATGGTATATGGTTTAATCCATGTTTTTATGCTTATTATAAGTACTTCATCATTCTAAATGCTTTCTCAGAAATTAGACATTTCTCGTGCCAGCAAGCGGCCCCAGCATTAGCAATAGATAATAGATTTACTTGTCTTTTCTAGTTTCTAGTACTTTTTATAACTATCGTCTCTTTCTTATTTATTATGATATTTTTTGTAAACAATATATGACAATTTAAGTTTGAAGCTTGAAGTCAGCAATTATAACTCATTGGTAATGAATTATGAATATGATGCTTCGTGAAAGTTGAAAGTTGAAACATTTCATTTCATGTTAGATATTCTTTGTTATCATTTAGTTACTTGGTAATAGTAATGGTTACAAGTACAAGTTACAACTTTAGTGATCAATGATGATAAATGTTATATATCGAATTTTGAAAGCTTGAAACTTTAAGATTGATGAATCATGAGACTCAATATGTTGTATGTTACTAACTTGTGGATGTGGTTGATGAGAATTATAACTTCTAGATGATTGATGAGAATTATAACTTCTAAATGACTGATGTTATATGGTTCAATGCATGTCTTTATGCTTTTTTATATCTAATTCATCATTCTACATGTTTTTGTTGACATATATGCATCAAACTATATAAAAATTCGCTCTCGATTCGCTCCCAAACCAGGAGAATATGAAAACGTCACTCCCCGCTCCCGCTCCCAAGTAACCTTGCTCCAAACATTAGTTCAAGTTGGTGTCTGGTTATGTACCTAAGGCAAAATCTAAGGTTCCTCATAAATTGAGATTCTGCCCAAATTTGAAAGAAATCTATGCTAAAACAAGAAGTAAACAATTTCTTAAACAAGTTAGGATGGCTGAGGGCTCTTTCAAAAGAGTAGCCAGCAGCAAATGGAGCCAAACAATATGAAGGATGATCACTTCAAGTTCCTTTTCATATGCTGTAGAGAGGGACATGTGTGCTCTTCTGAGGAAGCTTTTGGACATTTTTTTTTTTAAATGAATGCTGAATTTGTTCCTCCACTATGCTCTCTCAACAAGTAAGATGAATTTGCAGACAAAATTTCCATTTTCCTCCCAATCTGACAGGTCCAGGTGACCTTACACCATTATTCTTGTCAACCAGCATACAAAATAGTGAACATTGACAAGTGATCCGCAAGATGTTGGGTTACAATTGGTCTTGACCATTGCACAGATATAGACATTACTCAGAACCGGTCTTGATATCAGTGCTCAAAATAATTGGAAATTTTAAAGAATGTGCGCAGAAAATTTTCTGAGCTTGCTAAGAGCACAGTAAAGATCATCTAGAAGGGCCAAGGGAGAAGAGGTCCAGTGCTCTTTACATTAAAAAAAAGGGCCTCTGCTGCATTTCTTATTGTCTTTTAGCACTTATGCTTGACAAATAAAGACATCAGACCTTGTACTCAAGAAAGTTTATGATTCATAGAAAATATGGAAGTATGGACATAAGAAACCCTGGAGACTTGGAAGAGAGTTGTCATCAATATGAACAGGGCAACTTACCAGTAGAAACAGACATATCAGTGTATGGTGTTCGCTTTAAGTGTTAATGAAACGTGCAAGGTCCACAAAAATAAGTAGAAGCAGCACTATGTTGTATATGCCCAAATAGCATCTAGCAGATCTGTGTGCATGCACAAACCATACAGCAGTCACCATATGGAAAATAATTTAACAGATTTGTGACTTTCCTTTCATCCTTAGAACCCAACTACGAGTTGATATTTGAACTAAAAATCAGTATCGCAAATTCCTAGATTACTTAAGTTTTGGGTATGTTTCTCAATATTTTTTATGCTATGAGCATTCTAACCTGTTTTCAGCAGCCTTTGATTTTGCTCGATTGGAAGATCAAAAAGGATATTGCTCAGGATATGGAAGACATCATTGAAACACTGAAGTGCTAGTTAAAAACTAAACAAAAGAACAGGGATATGAAGGCATCCAAGAAGACAGCAGTGTTGCTTATCCTAGCCTCCAAAAGAGGAAGCACAAACTCAGGGGAAGCAATCTTTAATGACAGAAAAGATAGGGGGAGAAACTAATAGGTCATATGGAGAAGTTGCAGACAAAGGAAACACCCCATTTGCCATTCATGTCAAAAGGGGAGAGAAAGAGAAGAAGAACGAATACAGGGGGAGTTATGATAGGTGTGTTGCCACCAATGGCAAAAGGGGGAGATTGTTGAGAGGTTTGTAACTGTCATTGATGTCAAAGCAAGGGCCACTGATGAATTGAAAGTAACCCCTGATTAGTTGCAGGTCTCATGAGTCTTCTTGAGATTGTTGAGAGGTTAATGTATGGTCAATATCAATATGCAAACTCTGTAGAGTAGATCTGATTTAAGCGTGATGTATGCACAAATTTGATAATCACCCAGCATAGATCCATATTGTTTGTGATGCCCATTCCAATAGTAAAAATTAAGATTGTGATGTTGGAGCTTGTGTATTGCCCATCTCCTTTATCTCCATAGCCATTTGTTGGGTGTTGAGCCTAATTATCTTCTTGATTGTTCAGAGGTTTTTATTTCAGTCGCATTGGATCCCTATTCCCGTTGCCGCGCGTTTAATCGCCGTCAAGGAGGTTCAAGGGGGGTGACGGCAACTTTTATGAGCCCCCCCTCCCCTGGAGGGGGTTCAAGGGCGCTAAAAATAGATGAAAATTTGAGTTGTAAAATATTGTAATTCCATAGTCAATCCAAGTCATTCATTAGCCGGATGATCTGATGGTAGAATTTATGTTAATTTAGGGTTTTTTGCCCTAGAAGGCAACCCTCAATTTATATGATGGAATTGTATTGTGGCTGCGTATGATGATTCTGAGCGAGAGAGAGAGAGAAGAGGTTGTGTAAGAACGAAGAGGAAATTACAGCAGATTTGTTGTAGGTTGTATCTCTTCATTTTGCTAGATAATATAAAAGGAAGGACAGGTTGTTTCTATGTGGACGTAGCCCAAATTGGGTGAACCACATATATTTGTCTCTCTTGTTTTATGCGTTTCTGTATTTGTGTTTCCGCAATATTTTGTGTATTTCATTGCTCCATTAATTTATTTTTAACACCATTGCGATCAAATAATCAAAAAAAATTGACAACAATAACATTTACATGTTTCTGCCTTCGAGCTTGTCTTAAATCAATCCTTACTGAAGTCCCAAGACATAGATCTAAACATCGAATAGGGCATAGTCACAAGCTAATGAAATATACATTGAGAGTGTGAACAACCAACCTTTGACCATTATTCAAATAAATCCTCGGCCTTTTTTGGCATTGTGTTGGCGCATAAATTTGTAGCAAGCAGTTTCGCTGCTTGGATTGAATTGAAAATAACGTCTATGCACAGTAAAATTCTCTCACAAGTTTACCAGTGGAAACACCAACCAAGACAGATGAAATTCAGGACCGCAATGGAGTACCTCCTCGACGGAAACAGGGACAGTCACAATTTTGACTTATGATATCAAGTGCAATGCAGAGCTGGTCGGCTCTCCCTCCAAAAGTCATGTCTGTTCAATATGGATTGAACCAATATAAATATAAAGTCATTCGACCTCATTATAAACATGAACTTGACCAAGGAACAAATGCAGAGAATTCGGTGATTTGAAGGAGCAGAGAAATTTGTGGATCATCTAAGATAAGAATAGACCGAGGTCTCAAGGAAGAAATCTGAGGAAGCAATTCGGTGAAGTGAAATTGCAGCAGAAGCAAGGAAATTCATGATGGAAAAATCGCAGAGATAGCAAGAAGTTTCGACCTGTAATAGAGAATTATTGGTGGAGAACTAATTGAAGAAGCAAAGAACTTGGTCGAGCAAAGAAACAGAAGACAAGTGGAGTGAAGTTTCTGTGGCTTATCTCTGATTGAAGAAGAGCGAAATTCTGTGGCTTATCTCT
This sequence comes from Pinus taeda, assembly GCA_000404065.3. NCBI lineage: Eukaryota > Viridiplantae > Streptophyta > Pinopsida > Pinales > Pinaceae > Pinus > Pinus taeda. Next base: position 87,477 of record APFE030730895.1, read on the forward strand.
GTTGAAGAAGAGTGAAATTCTGTGTCTTATCTCTGCTGAAGAAGAGTGAAATTTTGTATCTTATCTCTGTTGAAGAGAAGCAAAAGACTGGTAGATATCTCTGTGCTAGACAAGCGAGTTCCTGTGACTATATCTCTGTGCTAGAGGAGTGAAATATTATGATTATATCTCTGTGCTAGAGGAGCGAAAGTCTGTGGTATATCTTCTGCGGAGGAGGACCGAAAATACTCTGTGAAGAAGAATGAAGTCTATGGTAAATACCTCTGTGGAGAAGCCCAAGTCCTTGTGGAAAAGAATCCTTCCATCAAGTCAGAATTGTCTGTGGGTTGAATCAGTGTACAAGCTTGAGTTTGGAGCCCTCATAAGATGTTGGAGCCTTTTTGAGACCAGGTTGGAGCCTAGATTGATATTTGAGGATTGGAGTCTTCATTTAAGGTTAGAGCCTTGAAGAAGTTAGAACTTTGCTGTACTGGTTGGAGCCTGAATTGTTGTAGAAAATTGGAGTCCTCACTGTTTTGTTAATAAAAATATTTTTTCTTATTTTACATCTTTTGTTCTGGTAAAATTTAACTGGCATAAGATAACAATTGAAAGGAAATACTGATTCACCCCACTTCTCAATATTTCCAACACTTTTAACAACATGACAAGCAATTGTTGACTTGCTCATTGAAATCTTAGTAAGTGAATGTTTTTTAGATCACAACATTGTAGATTATAGTTATACTGTCAACTTGATGTTCTATTTCAACAAGAACCTAGGCATAATTCGCTGCTGGGTCCTTACCCTCAAGCACACCCTTAGATTTGAATATTGTTTTCTAAAAGCTTGATATGATGAAGTTGAAATTTAAGATCTAACAGTCATAGTGGGAAGACTTTAAAGAGTTATAATCAAGAGCTATCAATTCAACTCCAGCTGTGTGTTCCCAATTCTTGTTCTCACTTTTACACAAATAAAAATGAGGACAGAGAACAAAGTGGAAAGCTATGAATAATGGTTTTGATATCAATCAAAATTATCCTTCTGGTTATTCCACTGAATTACGTGGTGGATCATCTTCAACACATAAAGAGAAAATTAATCATAGAGGATTTATAAGATATGAGATGATTTATTAGAATAAAGAGAGGTATATTTCAAATATCCCTATCCCTCTTCACTAATTAAGATGGGTTATCCCTTATCCCTATTCACCCACTAACTAGTATTATTACAGGCAATTATATTTAAGATTATCTAGTGTGTGGTACATCATCATTTCACAAATACTGCTTATAAATACTTTCCTAAACTAAGAATGCATGTATACATGAAAGTACACTCTTAAAGTTACCAATTCTGGAGTAATATCCTTTGCTGAAAAACCATATGGTGCTTTAACACTTTGAATTAGAAACTTGTCTTTGCACTGTAAGTCTGGTGGAGCCTCTCGCTGAGCTTGCATGGTCACTAAGAAAGCCCAAAGTCATATTAGTGGGAATCAAGAGCAGATATAAATAGTAACTACTCAAAAGCAACGGACTTCTCATAAAAATAAATATATAGTACTAAAAAGCATTACCAATGACATCAATACTACTCTGGGGCAAAACAACTCCAGTGTTAGGACGCACACAATACTTTTTGGGAGATGTCGTCTTGACCTGTTGTAAGAATGACACAAACAGATTAAATCATTATCCAAAAAGAATATGACAGGTGAATATATTCGTTCCCAAGCAAGAACTATATCCTATCTTCTTTCAACAGTTTAACAATAAATGCCATGACATACGTGTATCCAAATTTGTCAATGTTTTCACAAAAGGAAACATATTTATTCTTTGGGTATTTTGAATATTTTTAACGTGTTTGGACAAAAATTACTTCATCCTGTCACTTCACAATATGCACCATACTAGATACTTAGTTGCAGCCATTGAAATTGCTCAAAAGTAAAAGATAACAAATATAAATGAATAAACAAGTTTACAAAGAAAAAGGGGAAAAAACAATCCTGGTCTGTGGAACAGAGCATAAGAGCATAAAACTGCGTAAATATGTCAGGAACTCAGAAACAGAAAGCACACAAAAAATATAAAAGATGTGTGCGAAAATATATGTAATAAATAATAGATAAATTATATCCAAATACACGCAAAGTATTTATACACAAACAAGTCAAAGGGTTAGGACATGTTGATAAAATGTGACTTTCAGAAAAGTGTAGTGGATTTATTAGAAGCGATATGGCTTATCAATATTCATTTATTTATTATGTTATAAGTGTGTATATAAAGTTATGTTTATAGCACAATGTGTTAGCTCAATCTGTTTGAACAAACCATTCCAACGCAGAGATCACTGTGAGGTCTCTAGCTCTAGATTCTAATATGGCTGAGGTTCAAGTCCTGCCGAGTTACCAGTGGCTATTGCGGCTGGGTTAAACCACTGGCCATCCTAATATTCCGGGGAAGAGGGGCAGAGGGATCCCACAAGGTTTTTTTTGTCAAGAAATAAAATTATTAAAATATACATACATACATATATATGTTATGTTTATGTTACTAGATGTCATTATATACTTATGTTTATATTATTGACAATATCCCAGGTATATTACAAGTCCTCCCTTTTCAATGTTTTTCCCTCAAAGCATTAGTAGAGAAGGGTGCTTCTACCAGGACAATTCATCTTCCCAAGACAAATCCTCTGTTGGCAATTTCTTCAACTTTATTCTGCAATCAAACATGATCAAAGAGACCTAGTTCAGGTTGATATTTTTTCTTTACACAGGAAAATTGGAAAAAGTTATGAACTTGTCTTTCCTAGGGTAACCTTACAGATCTCTTTGACTTGGCAGGGCCCATTAAACCTTGGACTAATTTATTCTTTTCCCTTTGCCTAAAGGAAAACTTTTAGTACGACTGGAGACACAAATACCCAGCCGCCTTCCTCAAACCCATGTTCTGATCAATGATGATCTGCCTACTGTTCCATTTAATTCCGGATATTAACCAGGTTTTCTTTTAATATTTTTGTAACTTTCTGTGATTGTTTCACAAAATCCCTCACAGTCAGAGCCTTAACTTTGTACTGAAGTAGATATTTAAGTTTCAGAGGTTCATCACTGTTGATTTCTGTAGATTCGGAAGGTCTTCTGCATAGGTTGGTCTCTTGCATGCAGGAAAAGAAGTCCTAATTAGGTGGCTGTTCAATAAGCGCAACTAATATGCTCTCCGTCCTAAGTTTTCATATGGGAAAATTACATTGATTAATTGTTTGATCAATGCATACTTTGGGCTAATGCTTTTTCTAACAATAAATAATTAATTATTTAGGTGACTTAGATCTCATGTCCACCGTTGGTCATAGAAAGCTGGGATTTAATCCTAGCCCTCACTCACTTTGGACATTAGGGACTTGTCTTATGGAAAATTATAAAAGCAACCTAAGCAAGAAGATGAAAATTTTAGTTTTTGTAGCTTGTAGAGGTGTTCTAGTTTCACATGGTGTCTATGAGGCTAGGAACATAGGTGGATTAATTATCTCCAATACCCATTAAAAGTTTCTAAGTGAAATGTCTTAATTAGAGTTAATTAACCAGTTTTAATTATTTACCTGAGTCTAACTTAAGTGAATGGGTTAATTAATCAGGATTAATTGTCAATTTTGCTCTAGAAACTTCTAGAAAAGTGATTTTTAAAAGTCAATATGATCTTAACCATCAATTGGAGTTAGATCATGGTCATTGATTCGTCAACAAGAGATGGGACTTTTGCAAATCAATTCAAAAACGCAGAATTGCAATGACAGCAAGGGTGCAGTGATAGTGTGGGAGACACTAGCAGTAGGGATCAACAGTGATTGAATCATTTTCCTGGAGAGGGATTCTTCACAGTGATTACCAGATTCTCAGTGACAAAGGGAGATCAACTTATCTGTAAAGGCCGAGTTTCTCCAACCAATGTGAATTGTTTTAGGAAGGTCGAGTTGTCGGAGCAAGTTCGAATTCGCTATAAGGTTTGATTTGCACACGAAAAGTAGAATTTGCCAGTGAAGGTCAAAAATCCAGTGGAGGCAGAGTTATTTTCCGAGTGGGTGCGAGCTTCCACAAAGGCCGAATTATTTGTCGGAAATGCACCAGTTGGATCGATTCATGGTTACAAAGATAGGCCGAATTGATTTAGAGGGGCTGAGTGGTTTCCAAGAGGTCGAATCACCTTGCAGAAGTGAAGAAATAAATTTGGCGGAGCTTTCTAGTGAGAGGCAAGCATTTTATGTAATTCTCAATTTGTTGAAGAAATAAAATAAACCCTTATCTGCAAAACTGGTTTTCCCTTTGGGGTTTTCCCAGGGACTATTTTGTCCAAAAATATCAGTGTCCAATTTTTATGTGTGTTATTTTCTTAGTTTTAGACTTCAAACTTCAATGTTCTTCTTTTGTAGAGGGAGAGTTTGGATTTTCCACAATGGTATGTGACATTTGTCGACGTTCAAATCTAAAAGAGGATCCATCATCAGGACAATGTATGAGGAAAGAAGAGCCAACACGGAGGAGGAATAAATAAATAATAAAGGTACAAAAATCAAAAACATAAATGGTCGGCTAAAAAAAATTATATAAAAACCTGAAGTAATATTATTTTGTATGAAATAATATTGTAGAATCCTAAGAATAATGAATTAATTAATTAATAGTCTAATGAAATATAAATTAGATATATATATATATATATATATATATAATATATATGCTACAACACTAAAAATGACTATTAATTAAAGAAATGATACAACCAAAGATTAATATATTAAAATTAGGCATTGTTAATGATTTTTATTTTAAAACAAATTTAATGAGTATTAATTAACTTTGAGTTAAATTATTGAAAATTAATTGTTGAAAAAATTAATAGTGTAATTAGAAATTAATGCTTTATTTATATGTTATTAATGTTATTATGTGTTAATATCTATATCGTTGTGACTATTTATTAAATTGAAGTTAAGGATAGATATTCATACCTGAGATGTTATACATGAGAAGTATCGGCAGAACTAGACAGTCTAATTAGAGGAAACCAGTTTCTGTTGATCTCAATGCAACCATCCTTGTTGAGATTATATGGATGTTTCATAATCTCAAGAGCTTCCCTAATTTTCCTCTTTTGATAGTGTTCTTCTCTAACGATAATTCTAGCATTTTCTAAGGAAACATGATACAAAGTTTTCAAGGAGTGTTCAACAAGGGCTGAAGTGCGTGATCTTTCATTTTTAATGTCAGCTTTGTGCTCCTTTAGTCTTCTTTGCAATGAGCGTGAGCGTCTTGTTTCTCCAATATAACTTCTAAGTTCTACCACAAGAACTATCAATTTGTAAACTCCCTTAGGTTGTTGTTGATCAATACTATCCATAACAAACCTCATTCTTTGCTTGATTGTTCTTGTTGTTGTGAATTGAGTGAACATGTCTTGCTTGCCCAAAATCTTTGCAATCTTATCAATAACTCCCTTAATGTAAGGGAGGTATACCTTACCACACCGTGCTTAAGGGCCTTAGGGTTTAACCTTTCCTTCGGCTCTTCTAATAGCCTTCTTAATGTCCTTTTCCTTATAACCTATACTTTTAAATACATAAGTTTTTTTCTCTTCATCCAGGTGCTCAGAGTCACATATTCTAAGGGCTCTAACAGCAAAAATATTAAGGACCCCAAACTTTTGAGAAGGATGATGATATGATTCAACATGGAGATAACTTTCCTTGTGAGTTTTCTTCCTGAAGACTTGATGTCCTAATGTACCATCCTCCTTCCTAGTAATAAGAACATCTAGGAATGGTATGCTTTTGTTCTCCTCTAGTTCCATGGTAAACTAAGGTGATTGAAAAACTTATCAAGTTCTACCTTACCATGAGTCCATTTTACATTGGTGTCATCAACAAATCTCTTCCACCAAGCTGGCTTTAAAGGGTAAGATTCAAGGGATTTCTTCTCAAAGTACTCCATGTATAAGTTCGCAACAATTGGTGATAATGGAGATCCCATTGTGACTCTAGATATTTGCTCATAATAACATCCTTGGAAACTGAAAAATGTGTATGCAAACATATCTCAGCAAGCTTTGTTGTTTCCTATGATTAATTTTTTGGTGACATTGCAGTTGTGTTTTTATTCAGCATTTGTCACGAATTAATTTCCAGAAGACAAATAATCTGCAAAGATAGAAGAATAATAACCAGTAACAGCAATAGAATGTTTCATGGTATCAAAACAACTCAGTGAAGTGCAAAAGAGGCTCAGCGGAGGACACAGGAAGAGAAAACAAGGACTTATATAACCTAGTTCAAACTTCTCCAAATTTATTTGGGTTTTGTCTATTTTCCGAGTGTTTCCAAAAATGGCTTCAACTAGATTGAGATATCAGAACAGATTCGATGGAGCTTCAAACTTTGGTGTCTGAAATGCCAGAATTTCTTTCTACTGGAAGAGAATGGTTTCAAAGAATATGCGACCAGTGTTGTAGATGTACCAATAAATCCAACACAGCTCATAGCAGACAAGGACGAGGATGCCAAGGCGATGAGAATAATCCTTGATGGGGTTAAGGATCATATTGTACCACATATCACAGATTTGCATACAGCACAAAAGATGTGGCGTGTCATTCTAAAGTTGTTCCAGGATGCAATCATGAATAGGAAGTTGATTCTCAGTGAGAAGCTGAGAAGCTAAGAAATACCTAGATGAATAAGGGCGAAAATGTTGCTAGTTACCTCACTGGAGTTTGACCTGTCAAGAACGAGTTGGCAGTTGTCAAAGATCAGTTAATTCATGATCATGAGAACAACATTAAATGGGTTATCAAAGCAGTGGGATGCATTCATTCACGTGATCAATGGATGAGATACACTATCGAGTTGGGATCGTTTGTGGAGCAATTTCACTCAGGAAGAGCTTAGTCTGAGTTTTGCCAGTGGTAACAGCAGCAGCAAAACTCAGAAGCGCGAGGATGACGAGAACGTTGCCCTAGTAGGAAAGGGAAAGGCCAAGAAGGGATCTAGCCAAGGGTCCAAGGGAGGAGAGAAGAAAAAGGACAAGAGTTAAGTCAAGTGCTTTGGCTACGGTCTAATTTGTCACTATGTGAATCAATCTTCGAACAGGAAGAAGGGCGACAAGAAGAAAGGGAAGCAACAGACAACAGCTTCAGCGAATATTGATGGGCTATCTTCAAGACTAGAGGATGAGTTTCCTCTCATAGCTTGCCTTTCTAGCTCTACATCCACAAGTTTTCGGTATATTGATAATGGAGCATCATACCACATGACAGGGATTAGAGAATACTTTCCAAGTTACTGACTCTGCTCTGTGCCAACTGCACTGCTGCCAACACTAGCTTTGCACTGTTCAGTATCTTACTACTACTAGCCACTCCATCTGTCATTATGGCACTTGACTGCACCACTTGACACTCGTCCATCCTGCTATTGCTGACTATGGGCTCCCGTAGCAAGGTCTTGATCCAAGAGGTGGACTCCTCAAGGATCCTACCTACCTGCAGTTCTATCAAACTGCGGTACTAGATCACCCCACCTCTCCCCTGGAGGTATCTAGGCAATCATGGCAAATTCCTCCTCCTCGATCTTTGTGCTTGTAGCTTGCGGATCATGTTTCTCGTCCTTGCCCTTCTTCTTGATAGGACACTACGTAGCATAGTGACCAAATTCACCACACCGGAAACATTTGATCTTAGAAACGTGCTTCTTCTTCTTTCGCTGCTCCTGTTGCCCCTTTGATGCAAGGGTTGCATTATCCTCCTCCTTGGTCTTCGTCCCACTGTTGATGCTTCCATCAAGTTTGCACTTGACTAAGTCTCGCCTCATCTCTTCTTATTGAAGCGGCCCACATTCCTTCCCAATCTGGCAATTTCTCTTTGCCAAGAATACTCTGGACAAATACTTGTCATTCTTCTGAGACTGAATTCAAGGCCAACCTCACCATATCTATAGGCTGAGGTGATGATCGTACAGCTGCCAACTGACCTCGAACTTCCTGAAGCTTTGATAGGAACGAATCAATGTGTTCCCATTTTTGCATCCTCGCTGATCTCACCTTCTCCTCCAAGTACATCTTCCACTGCTCGGAAGATCCTTGATATAACGTAGCCAAGGCATCCTACATCTCTTTGGTCGTCCCTTTATCAACAATGTGACATACAACGTGATCCCTCACCCCGTCGTGGATCAACTGCTTGGTCTTTGCCATCTCAGCCTTGTATTTCTTAAGCAGATCTGCATCAGCGGGTACAGCTACCACACTATCGACATACATCTTGAGATCATGCTCATCTAGAAGGGATGTCCCAGGGTTGCAGGCAAGCGCCCTTCCCCCCAATCCAGCTCCTAATCCGTGCTCTGGACGGGAGCGACTCGGGTGCTGGTCGGGTACGTGCTCCCAAAATCGCTCCCGAATAGGGATCGATTTCAAGAGCGCGCTCCCGACCAAAAAAACCGCACCCAAGTCTTTTCAGGATTGAGGTCGGGAGCATCGCTCCCACCGCTCTGGGAGCGACTTTTCCAACCGAGGCGCAGTCGGGGAGCAATGTGCGCTCCCAACCAAAAATAATTGCTCCCTGGTTTTTTCGAGATCGATATCGAGAGCGTCACTCTCAACCGGCGGAAAGTGACGCCCGCGCGACCGAGAGAAAGGATTGCTCTCCAACCACTCCTCAGTTGGAAAAGTCGCTCTTGACCGGCGGAAAGCGACACCCAAGCGGCTGAGAGAGAGGCGACAACGACTTAGGAGAGAGGGAAAGGGAGGGGAAAATGGAGAGAGGGAAGGGGAGGGGGCGAAATAAATTGACCCTCTCCCCTCCCATTATTCACTTCATCCCATTGAGAGAGCAACAGAATTTGGAGAGAGAGCAAAAGAGTTTGGAGAGAGTTTGAAGCAAGGAGAGGAGCTTGGTGAGAAAGGAGCTTGGAGGAGTTTGAAGAGCTTGCAAGGGGAGATTGGAGCTTGGGATTCGAGGCCAAAGAGGTAGGATCTACACTCTAATCTAGTAAAAAAAAATATGTTCATTGCTAAATAAATAAATTTCTCTATTTCCCATTCTCATTCCCATTCCATTTTTTTGTAGATTCAAAACGTCAAATATCAAACATAATGGTTATATTGCTTGGCATTTTCTTCTTCTTGGTTCCTTTTTTGGTTATTATGGTGTTGGAGAGTAGAAAAAGGAGGGTTGAACATGAAGAAGGGGATGAAGAAGTGGGTTATAGTGGATTTGATGAAAACCCAAGAGAGGAGTACCTTGGTGAGGAGGAGATGGAGGAGAGTGAACATGATTCAACTCAAAAAACTAAACAAGACCAAACCCCATTGTGGAAATATGTTACTAAGCCTAAAGCAAGGAAAGGGGGTGGAACCACTAAATTTCACTGCACCCATTGCAACAAAAATTACACATGTTCATACACTCGTGTCACAAAGCACCTCTACGGGAAAAGGCCATGGGATAGAGATAAACAAATAGGAACCAAAACTTGTGTAGGTGTGTCAGCAACAGAGAGAGCCAAATACATAAGGGAATAGGAGAAAGCACAATATAAATCTAACAAATCAAAGGATTTCTTTGAACCAAGCTCACAATCACATTCACAAAAAACTCCTTCAGCATCCTCCATGGCAGTGGATATGGAGGCACAGGGTCACCAAATAGCGCTTTAAGGCGTAGAACCATATCAGATTTCCTTGATGAAGGGTGTAGGAATGAGGTTGATTCAAAAGTTTATCGGTTTCTCTATGCATGTGGGGATACCATTCAATGTTCTTCGCTCACCTTATTGGCATGAAATGGTTTCCGCGATAAATGACGCCCCTAAAGGATACAGGAGCCCTGGGTGTGACAAGGCTAGAACTGTTGGACTTGATCATGAAAAAACAAAAATATCACATTCTTTGAGTAGAATGACAAATTCTTGGACTGATCATGGGGTGTCCATTGTATCTGATGGATGGACAAATGTAAAAGGCAAGCCATTTATAAGTGTTCTTGATGTGTCTGTTAGTGGTGCCATCTTTCTTTCAGCATATGATTACTCAGACAAGTTCAAGACCGGCATCAACATTGCAAAACCATTACTTGAAACAATTGAACGTATTGGGCCATACAGTGTCATCCAAGTCATCACTGATAATGTTGCTAATTGTAAGGCAGCAGGAGCAATTACTGAGGATGAATACCCCAACATATTTTGGTCTGGGTGTTTGGTTCAAACAATGAACCTTTTGACGCATGATATTATTAAGAACAAAAACCAACAATACAAATGGATTGGTGATTTGTACAAGAGAGGCAAACAAATAATAAAATTTATTACAAATCATAGCAATACCTATGGGCTTTTCCTCAACCACTCAAGAATGTAGTTGTTGAAGATTGCGAAGACTAGATTTGCTAGCTATTACCTCACATTCAAGCGCCTTTTGAAGGTAAGAGAGTCATTGGCTAGCATGCTATCAAGTCCACACTAGCAGGTATTAAAGGAAAGGGCTACAAATGCAGTTGACAAGCAAGGCTTTGAACAAGTGGAGGACACCGCTCTTGATGGTCAATTTTGGGTACGTGTGACGCAAGTATTGGAATTCACCTAACCCATTTATCGCATGATTCGTTTTGCAGATACAAATAAACCGGTGATTGGGGAGGTGTATGAGCAAATTGATACCATGTTGGGACAAATAAAAGATATTGTTCAGAAAGATGATCCCAACTTGTTTGCACGGTGGAATAAGCTTAATGTTCCATTACATGCCTTGGCGTATATGTTTACACCAAAATACTACTCTCCATCTTGGTTGGGCCAACCAACACTTGGGGATGTGGTTAGGATCAAACTGCATATAGATCAATAGGTATCTACAGGATATTTGCAAGCATTAGACAAGTTGATACTTGATAGGGAGGAATGTACTAATCTGTGTCTTGAATTAGGCAGCTACTTCAGTTGCACTGGTTTGTTTGGTTCTTTCCATGCAATGGAAGATAGAGACAGATTTGATGGTCTCACATGGTGGGAAGGATATGGAGACAGGGACTTTTACCAAAATTGGCAAAAAAAGTTCTCTCATAGGTTGTAAATACTTCTTCTACAGAGAGGTGTTGGAGCACCTATAGCTGCATACATAATGTGAGAAGAAACAGACTCAATGAAAACTAGGCAGAAAGCTTGGTTTATGTGCACAACAACTTGAGGTTGTTGAGTCATTATTGTGATCAGGCTTATGAGGATCCAACATATAAAATTTGGGACAACCACCCAGAGGACGATAATTTGGAGGATGGCACTATACATCTTGAAGAACTGAAAGCAGAACTTATGAGAGAGGAAGATGAAGCAACAACCATGCCACCCCCACCATCCAGTAGCAATGCTCAAGTTCCAAGTCTTGTTCCTTTGTTGTCTCCGCCTCCATGTACATCCCACACGTGGAGGACATTTGCCTTCTGGTTCTAGTCGTCGAACTATGCGGGAGGAGACTCCTAAAAGACCACCATGACCCTCTCAGAAATTAGACATTATTCATGGTGGCAAGAGGAAGATGCAGATGATAGATTTACTTGTCTTTTCTAGTTTCTAGTACTTTTTATAACTGTTGACTCTTTCATATTTATTATGATATTTTTTGTAAACAATATATGACAATTTAAGTTTGAAGTTGGCATTATAACTCATTGGTAATGAATTATGAATATGATGCTTCATGAAAGTTGAAAGTTGTTTCATTTCATTTCATTTTATAGAATTTCATTTCATGTTAGATATTATTTGTTGTAATGGTTACACTTAGCTTAAAAGTACAACTTTGGTGATCAATGATGATAAATGTTCTATATTGAATTTTTAAAGCTTGAAACTTTAAGATTGATGAATCATAATTCATGAGACTCAATATGTTGTATGTTACTTACTTGTGGACGTGGTTGATGAAGATTATAACTTCTAGATGATTGTTGTTATATGGTTCAATCTATGTTTTTTATGTTTTTTTATGTTTTTTATATTCAATTTATCATTCTACATGTTTTTGTTGACATATATGCATCAAAATATAAAAAATATATATACTATATAAAAAACGCTCAGGGATTCGCTCCCAAACCGGGAGCTTCTGAAAATTTCGCTCCCGCTCCCAAGTAACCTTGCTCCGTCCAACTGATCTTGATCTCTCAACCCATTGCCTGCCATTTTTGCCAACAAAAAGTTGAACTACTCCCTCTCTCCTCTGCGCAGCTGCTAGGCTAGCCTACACACTCCCTGCTGGAAATAGTAGATTTGCTCCTCGCTACTGCTACTCAGCAATTGAGAAATAGAATTCCTTGGCTCGAAATTCAATGAGGAAGAAATTCCCTCAAAAGGTAGCTTCTTCTTTCTTCTGACGCTTTTCTACCCCAACAACTACTGCAGAAAACTACGTCTCACCTGAAGATTGCTCAACACTAGATCTATTGTTGTGTTGCTCACTCTACCACTGACAAATCACTAACTAGAAATCTTACATCTCTGTCAACTCACTCAGAGAGATATTTTCCTCGAGAATCTTGCCCTCCTAGCTTGGACTGCACAATCCCTCTGGGGATTCGATTTGTTGCCTATGCAACACTTTGATCTTCCTCTCTCTTCAACACTGGGCTCTTGCGGTCTACTCTCTTGCTTCACCTGCGTTGTGATACCATGTGAAAATATGGTGACCCAAATCCCTACTACAACAACCTAATGTTATTTCTCCTACTTGCTACTTCTCTTACAAGTTATTTACAGTATTACATAGTAAACATCGAAATAAATACAACTGTAGCCTTCACAACATAAATAATATGCGGAAAAAAGAACTGACCAAGAAGAAATAACACACACACAAGTGACACCATTGTTTTTGGACAAATGTCCCCGGAAAAACCCAATGCAGGAAAATTGGTGCTGCAGTTGAGGGTTTGTATTATTATGTGGTAGTTTTTTAATACAATATTTGGATTCCTTACTGGCTATCCGATACATAGAATCTGACTGGCAGAGAAATTAGTGAGAGGTACCTCACACTATTGTTGGAGTTCCAACACTGATCCAACCATTGAATGACAAGCCCCACACTACCTCTGTGTCAACCTATGCAATCCAGCATCACAGCTACTAGCCTTTGTGTCACCCTTCTTGCTGGTCGATTTGCCTCTGGAACTTCGACTCTCTGCCCTTCCAGTCTCACACCCCAGCTTCTGGCTCTAGAACTTGACTCTCTAGCAAATTTCGAATCTCCTCTCAGGCTTTGTGTTGTCTCAGCGTGGCTCTGCACTGTCTCTTCTGGATCTCTCTCTGCCTCCTCTGCAATGTATCCCCAAATCAAGAAACTCTCCAACCGGAAAACTATCTCTACCCTTCACTGCAAGAAATCTCCTTGATGACCTCTCCGGCAACCACTGCGCTGCTCTCTTGAGAAAATCGATCTTTGATCTCTAACTCAATGTGTCTTCCAAATGCCCATCAAGACTCTTCTTATAATCCTCTCATTGATCAATCAACAACCCAGATTGTTGAATTTTCCAAGTCTATCCATTAGAAAATTAATCTATATTATGTTGGTTTATTTCTTCTACTTGTAAATTCTGAACAAGTTATTTAAAACATTTAAATACTGAAATAAATACAATACAGTCACAACATCTACAGATCATCTACACCGTTATTTTTGGACAAATGTCCCCGGAAAAACCCAATGCGGGAAAACTGGTCCAGCTATTCGGAGGGTTTATTATTGTGCAGTATTTCCTTGACTACAACTAGGTGCCTAACTGACTCACCCAACAGAGAATAATACACGGCAGCAATACCTTATATTCGGAAATATGTATTCTGAAAACCTGTTCCACAAAACCCTCTCTGGCGACTCTGAAACTCGACGTTGGCCCTTCTGGCCTCTACGTCAGCCCCAGGACCCTCTACGTCAGTCTTATGAGGCATTGCATAGCCTTTGGGACCCTATGTGTCACTCTAGCAGCCTTTGCGTGGATGACGCAGTCCCTCTGGCCTCTGCGCTGTCTCTGTAGGGCTCTGCGTGGCCTGAACTGGCTGTTGCTCTCACTCTCTCTGCTTTTGCGTTGGTCTCTCAGTACTATCTCTGCCTCTCTGTCTAGTACTCACTGCTCCTCGCTACTGATCACTGACTCACTTTTTCTTAGCAACCCCGCTCTAGCAAAATGAATGACTGATCACTCTGGTGTGTCTTCCAACTGACCCTCAAGCTTCTTCTTATACTTTTCTAATTGGTCCTTCAACAACCGAGATTAAATCTCTAATCAATGGCTAAGATTATATTTGGCTTGATCCATGACTTTTGGAACCTTCTAACCCAGTTTTATATTAATACCCATTAGTATTTTATTTTTCCTAGCTTTAGACTTAGGAACTCCATTAAAAATATTAATTATTTTAATATCTCCCAAACTGGGTACAATCTGTCCAAACCAATTCAGGGACTTAGAGATCTCATGTGCTTTAGCCTCTCCACCAATTTTCACAGCTAGAGCACATCTGATGCTACCCCAAATCAACACTCCCTCTTAGCGAGGACTGTGCTCTAATAATACTCCACACTGAGCATCACTATGATTATATGGCACCAGTACTTGTGCTAATGCTAGGCCTCCTCGCCCAACATCCTCTGCGTTGTTGCATCCTGTACTGATACCCATGGCCCTGCCACTGCCACTGTTGCATCCGTATAGCAGCTCCCTTTGCATCCATGTTGTTGCTGGTCCATTCTCCCAAGATTGCATCTGCACTGCAACCCCCTCTCATCATGTTGCATACTACTACTAAATTGCAACTCAGTTACTGAGAAGTAAGTAACTGATCCACCCAACTTCTGACATCCCTGTCAGGCTGGAAACACTTTCGATGTTGAAGCTCGCTCTGCCTCTAACAAGTGCTCCCTCTACGGGCCTCTGAGTTGCTGCAACAACTCCCTGCATCTCGCACCATTGCAAACCTCTCTATGCCATCCTGCATTGTTGCAACGCTCTCGTGCCTCTCACACTGTTACATCCTACTAGCCTCGCGCTGCCCTGGGACTCCTACACTGTAACACTCTCTGTCGCTTCATCCACATCCGTCTCTACCTACATCAACCAGTCCTGCTACTCCTCTTCAGGGCTCCCGTAGCAAGGTCTAATCCAAGGGTTTGGGTACCTCAAGGATCCTGCCCTTCATCACCTATAGACTTCCTCACTACAGCTTGATGTCTCCCCACCTCTTCTATAGAGGTACATGAGCACTCATGGCACAATCGTCATCCTCCTCGACTTCTTTCTCTGCCTTAGTTGGCGCTGCCTTAGAGTCAAAAGCCTCTCCCTTACTCTTCTTCCTCGGACACTGGTTCGCATAGTGACCCAGTTCCCCACAATGAAAGCACTTGACCTTGGAGAGGTCCTTCTTCTTCTTCTCCTGCTTTCTCGCAGATGCTAGAGCCTCATACTCTTCCTCTTCCTTCCTGATCCAGACCCCTTTGCTGCTACTTCCTGTCTTGGTCAGCCGTCTGATCTCTTCTTAACAAAGAGCCACCAATAGTTCTTCCCAATCTGGAAGACTCACCCTGCCTAGTATGCTCTGGACAAATGTCTCCCACTCCTCGAAGACTACGTTAAGTGCGGTCCTCACCATCAACTTCTGATCCGGCGTGGCCCCAATGGAACTCAGTTTGTCACGGATCTCCTTCAACCGACTGAGGAAGAGATCTATCTGCTCTCCCTTCTGCATCTGGTATGACCTTAGCTGATTCTCCAAGAGCATCTTCCTGTGCACGGAAGTATGTTGGTACAATGTCTTCAAAGTGCCCCACATCTCCTTTATCGTTTCCTTCTCGACAATATGTTGGACCACATGATCCTTGACCCCATCAAGGATGATGCACTTTGCCTTAGCCATTGCCTCCTCGTACCTTTCATTAGCTACTGAGTCAACTGGGATAGCCATTACTCTCAAAGCGAAGCCCTTGATACGATGTCTATCTAGAATGGACAAGATCCTGACCTTCCCGACCACAAAGTTGGATGCTCCATCCAGCGAATCCTGATCTCCCATCCCATTCACGGCCATCTCTCTGCTCTTCTCTGTCGACTCCTCCGAGTCTCTCTACTTCTTGCCTGGAAGTTCTCAATTCGACTCCTGCTGAGTCTCTCTACTTCCCGTCTGGAAGTTCTCAATTCGACTCCTCCGAGTCTCTCTACTTCCCGTCTGGAAGTTCTCTCCTGGACTCCCTCTGAGTCCCGATTTCCCTCCTGGAAATCCTTCTGCCAACCGTCAAGTTGCCCCTCTCCAATCGTCTATGCAACTACAACACAAATCGTAATTCCCTGGCTAGAAATCTGCCTCGGCAGCAACTTCCTCTACCTTGGTCTTGCCCTGTTAGGTATTGTTCTGACCACAGTACCCCACCAGCTTCGCTCCTGCAAATTGCCCACAACTTCCTTCGCCCTAGCAATTGAAGGATTGAGCCTCTAGGCTCTGCGCAATCCTGGCTACAGCAAAAATAGCTCCCTCAGCTACTGCGTCAACCCTCTTCGTCTCTGCGTGAGCCTCTTTCTGCCCTCCTCGGCCTCTGTGCTAGCCTCTCTCTGGTCCGAACTGATGACGTAGTCCCTCTGCATCAACCCTTCCTCTGTTGCTTCTGTAAGGATCAGCTACTGTCACTCGAGATTGTTGATTCTACTGCAGATGCTCTGCTTAGCTGATGTCTTCAGCTCTCCAGTGATCTGTAACCACACTCTAATACCATGTTGAATTTTCTAAGTCTATCCATTAGAAAATTAATCTGTATTCTGTTGGTTTATTCCTTCTACTTGTAAATTTTGAACAAGTTATTTAAAACATTTAAATACCGAAATAAACACAATACAGTGACATCTACAGATCATCAACTAAAAGAAAACAAACACACAAGTGACACCATTATTTTTGGACAAATGTCCCCGGAAAAACCCAATGCAGGAAAACCGTTGTAGTTATTCTGAGGGTTTATTATTGTGCAGTATTTCCTTGAGTACAATTGGGTGCCTAACTGGCTCACCTGATAGAAAATAATACACGGCAACAATACCTCTATATTCAGAAACAGGTATTCAGAAAACCTGTCCCACGAAACCCTCTCGGACAACTCTGAAACTCAGCGCTAGCCCTTCTATCCTCTGTGTCAGCCCCAGGACCCTCTACGTCAGCCCTCTGAGGCACTACGCAGCCTCTGGTACCCTTTGCGTCACTCCAACAGCCTCTGTGTGGATGACGCAGTCCTTCTGGCCTTTGTGTTGTCTCTGTTGGGCTCTGCGTGACTTGAACTAGCTACTGCTCTCGCTCTCCCTACTTCTGTGTTGGTCTCTCAGTACTATCTCTGCCTCTCTGTCCAGTACTCACTGCACCTCGCTGCTGATCAATGATTCACTTTTTATTAACAACCCCGCTCTAGCAAAATGAATCACTGATCACTCTGGTGTGCCTTCCAACTGACCCTCAGGCCTCCTATTATACTTTTCTCGTTGGTCCTTCAACGGTCGAGATTAAATCTCTAATCAACGACTAAGATTAGATTTGGCTTGATCCATGACTTTTGGAATCTTCTAAACCAGTTTTATATTAATACCCATTAATATTTTATTTTTCCTAAGTTCATACTTAGGAACTCCATTAAAAATATTAATTATTTCAATATCTCCCAAACTGGGTACAATCTGTCCAAACCATTTTTGGGTCTTAGAGATTTCATGTGCTTTAGCCACTCCACCAAATTCATGGCTATAGCACATCCGATGCTACCCCAAATCAACACAGATTAGATTCTAATCAATGGTTCAGATCATTTTGACTTGATCCTTGTCTTCTTCTAAAAGTTTCACCCTTGTTTAATTAATACCCTTTAATTATTTTAATTTCCTAAGTTTATACTAGGCATCCATTAAACATAATTAATTGTTATAATAAAACTTTCTCCTATGGAATTTCCCAAAACGATTTCTAGGTATTCTGGAACATATGTATCCCAGCCTCCCTGCAAATTTTGAGGCTTAGTGCACATCCGATGCTACCAAAAATCAATAGCTTGACCTCCCATGTCTCAAGGATGAGACAAACCTCCTCTGGGCCTTGGATTAGCTACCAAACCTTGTATATACTGCTAAGCCGACTGGGGGCACTGTTGGTCCAAGCACATCATCTCACATATAATGTGGAGCAATGAACAAGTTGTTGAAGGTGCTGAGGGTGTCCATAAGATGAGGCAATTTTATATCACATGACGGAGTCCGATGGCTCTTTAGTCTTAATGCATCCTCTACAAGTGTCAAAATAATCCTCTAATGGGCTTGGGCCCCAGTTAAGTTGCCCAACCCATGATGAAACCACTTGTCAATTACGCATAAGATCTAATGTGTCTCCTCACCTTCAAGTACAATAATTTATTAGTGCATCTAAGTGAATCAAGGTTGTTAGTCAAGGGCACAAATGAGACTTCATAATGGGGTTCGCTTCCAAATTTGGGGCTTTGAGCATGTAATGGTGTTACCTCCCTAGGTAGGAGGGATTAATAAACAACCATATTAGGTGTTCCCAGCACTTAAAGGGAAAGACATGCCCAAGGTACATCCTTCAAGTGGTAGGTGTTGTGTGGATGATGATGAGGTGGACTAGGGCACAGGGGTCTTAAGGCCAAATGTCATGGGCTCAAGGAAATAACGATAAGGAATGCCCACATTTTTGGCCTTATGAATGTAGGAGGGAGTGATCATGGTACATGACTTACCCCAGCCTTTGTTTTTCCACTCTTCTTCCTTTCCTTTTGACTTCTATTGATTTTTCTTTTAATTTACTACTCGAGGCTCCAAAGGATGAGAGCATGTTGTGTATGATATAGCAGTGATCATAGTGTTAAAAACCAGAACTGATGACCAAACCGGTCCACCTATCAAACCAGGTTTCAAACCAGGACTAGTCAGATCTCAATGAACCGGTCTTTAAAAAAAAACATGAAATAATTAATTTTTAATGAAAAAACCAGTGTTCCACGGGGACGCGTCTCCTAGGGTCGAGTGCGCGCACCCCTCACACCCCACGCACTCGGGATGGGGGGACATTTGGGGAAATGTTTCCCCACATCCCCCTTTTGGGGAGACGCGGGGAGATGTAAAGGGGGATATTTCCCCAGTGTGGGGGACGCAACTCCCCAAAAGGGGGACACCTGGGCGTCCCCCCTCAAAATGGGCTATGCGTCCCCCCTTAAATTTGCTTGTAAACAACGATTTATGAGAGGGAAAACGTAGTATTTGACCATATTTCCCTACTAATGCTATGCCATTCATGGTAATGTTAAATTCTTAAAGTAAAAGTGACATTCTCCTTTATCTTTCATTTTCATGATTTTAATTAAATTTTTAACATTACCCCGAAATGACTCGAGATGTTTAAGAGTGGTTCTGACCTCATTTGATTTCATATGGAAAAAGTAGAATTTTAGATCTCACTCAAAATCCAGCAGACTTAACAGTCTTTCATGAATTCAGGATTCGATGGAGTGCAATGTTACCATTGCGTTTTGTCATGTACAAGGGTATGGAATTAGTATTTAATCAAGAGCTCCAAGCCCTATGTGTACTTTACAGTGACTTTTAGACTCATCACTCCATTGTTTTTGAGTTTTAGTTATATCAATTTACTATTCTAGTCTTTAGATTAGTTTTTCAAAAATTCAAGATTCGATGGAGTGCAATATTTCCATTGCATTTTGTCACGTACAAGGGTATGGAATTAGTATTTAATCATGAGCACCAAGCCCTCTGTGTACTTTAGAGTGACTTTTAGACTCATCACTCCATTATTTTTTAGTTTTAGTTATATCAATTTACTATTCCAGTCTTTAGACTTCAGTATCTATTATAGTCTATTTTGCTTAGTACTAATTAAATTCTAGAATGATAAATGATGAATTTTAATTTTAAATCAATTTAGAATCTAGAATGATGAATGATGAATTTAATTTTTAAATCAATGTAGATTCGAGAATGGTGAATAATGAATACTAAATATGGATTAGAGTATTTCATTACTGAATCTTATGGTTTATGGATGAATCATGTATGTATTAGTAAGGATGATGAGTATGGATCAATGTATTTCATTATTTAATTCAATTATGTATGTATCATTCTATTTATGCTTTCATTATTGAATATGAATTTGAAATATATATATATATATATATATATATATATATATATATTAAAAAGGAAAAATAATTATATACCTCGATGTCCCCCCGTCCCCCCTAAATTTCCCTAAAATTTGAGGGTACTCCCACACGTCCCCCTTGTGCGTCTCCCCGCACCCGTGTGACGTGTCTCCTAGTCCCAAAGTCTTGGTGGAACATTGGAAAAAACATTGTTCCACGAGGACGCGTCCCCCAAGGTCGGGTGCATGCACCCCACGCACCTAGGACGGGGGGTCGTCTGGGGGTACATTTTCGCACGCACTCCTTTTTGGGAGTCTTGGGGAGACCCAATGTGGGGGACACGACTCCCCAAAAGGGGTGCTTCTGGGCGTCATCTTTGGGGGATGCGACTCCCCAAAAGGGGTGCTTCTAGGCATCCTCCCCCCAAAAGGGGTGCTTCTAGGCATCCCCTTTTGAGGGGGGTGTGTCCCCCCTCGAATTTGTCTAATAACACTTAATGTAGAGGACCAATCATTGAGATTGACACCTTGATGTTGGTTTTATTTCCAATCCTCATTGTCCATTTTTACTTTTCAGTTTTAACTTTGTGTGACACTAGATATTGATGACCTCATACCAATTAGTAAATCCTCACTCTTAACTATTTTTGAGTTTGAGACTTTGGGTTATATCAATTTTGAATTCAGTAATTTTCTATTTTAGTGTTCAAACTTCAGTATCTAGTATACAGTATATTAGTAATATACTAGTCAGTTTGCTTTTAAATTTTAATTTAGATTCTAGAATGATAAATTTATTTTTAAGTCAATGTAGATTATAGAATGATGAATGACATTGATCAATGTATTTGAATATTTCATCATTGAATCTCATGGTATGGATGAATGATGAGTATGTCATATGAATGATGTATGTATCAAAATGAATGATGAGAAGGGATCAATGTATGTCATTATTTAATTCAATTATGAATATAGATTTTATGTGTGGATCAATGTTTTTACTATTACTATTAGTCTATTTATGCTTTCATTATTGAATATGAACTTGAATTATATACATATATACCCTGACATCCCGCCGCACCCCCGAAATTTTCCTAAAATTTGAGGGTACTCCCACACGTCCTCCCCTGTGTGTCTCCCCACACTTGCGTCTCCCCACACCAGAGTCTTGGTGGAACATTGGAAAAAAAACTATTTTTAAAATCGTGGTTTGAAACCAATAGAGATCAAATATGCAAAGTTTGTTCATATATATACCAGGCAAAGGTGAATATATCAAATTGGCACCGAGTGCAATACATATCAGCAACAAAATACATAATCAATGAGGCTCTAAATGGCCTCTAGAATCCAAAAACAATGTTATAAGCTATGGGGTAACTGGCATACTACAAGTCTACATATCAGTGATCAGCATGATCACTCCTCATCATGATCAAACTCATCACCACTACTAGACAAGGGATCATCAACATGAGCTACATAAATAATTTGGCTGAGTATTTGAGGATTCCTAAAACTCCTCTACAACATTAGCAGTAGTGATAGTAGTAGCAGCAAAAATAGACATCAAAACTACAAATCACCGATCAACATGATCACTCATGAAACTCATCATTGATTCAGCACTACTAAAAATGGGATCATCAACAAGAGATACATAAACATCATCTTGCTCAAAGTCTTCAGATTTGGATTGCTCAACCTTATAATATGATAGAAACTGAAAAAATTTAACATGCCTAACCAGTGATTTTGATTTGAGTGAAGGGCTCATCTCTTCAACCATATAATGTGGTAAAAAAAGCTTAGCATGCCTAACCAATTATTTTCATTTGGGTGAAGGGTACATTCTTGTTAAGGACATGATATAAGAGTTCAATAATCAATACCACCAACATCAATAAAGTTCAAAAATCAATGCCACCAACATCAAGGTTCTTAAAGGGCTTCACGCTCTTGATCAAATCCCAATCTCATACCCTCATGCATGATAGAATCAAATGGAAACATCGCAAACCCTTGTTAATTTTTCCCCATTATTTTCTCAATGTCCAATTGGGTCTAGCTCAAGTGGCTGTGTCATGGAGTGTTATCTTCCCCACCCAAGTTTTATTCATGACAAAGTTTTAAGCTTCTAAAAAATATGGTTAACTAGGGGTACCATCCTCAGAATGAGGGGAGATGCTCAGTGGGTTTCGCCAGGAAATGTATTACATGGAGAACAAGTACAACCAAAAAGAAGAAAGAAGAACTTGGATTTTAGGGGAACTTGCTTAACAATTGCAGCATAAGAATTTTAATCAGGTTTATTCCAGAAAAGAATGATAACCTTCTTCAGATCAGTGACAAAGGAGATACGTTGTTTCTCCTTACCTATCTAGGAGTCAGTGATCCACACATTCATGCCTTGGCCATTTGATATATGTTGACATGATGTGTTATTTTGTGTGCATGAATGAAATATAAGATGTAATTAAAAAAATGGTTTATCTAATTAAAATGTAGAAATTATAGAAGCAGTAAACCACAATGGAAGACTTGTCTGGGTCAGCACTATCTGTTTGTCTCTATAATTTTTTAACCTTCTTAATTTATATTTTTTCCAAGTTACATTTAAAACAAAAAAATGAAATAATGACAAAACTGGCATTGACATTGTCAATTGTAGCCTCCAAAAAAGCACACTAAAAGTAGCAAATGCTTACAGCTCAAAACTTTAGCTCTTTGTATCAGCAGCAATTTCTGGATCAGTGCAAAATTGAACAAACAGAAAGCCAAAGATGGGGAAATATTAAAAGAATAAAACAGAGATCCAACAACATACTAAAGTTCAAAAAGTTCATTAGCATGTAGTCTAAAGAAGAATAAGAAGAACACCTTAAATGCCACATGATCCTCAGTGAGATTAACAAGCCTCAAAGAGCACGAGACCAGCTTCTTCAGTTCAACTGCCAACACAAATCAAAAAATTCCATGTTAACAACAATTAAAGTAGGCATAGCTTTTGGCAGCTTATTTTTGAAGCCACTTTGACCTTTAGTTTCTCACTTTCTTCTTGTATTTTTGTTGATTTTGGAGGATGAACTAATATTCAAGGACTTACTTCATGATCTTATTATAATTTTCCTTCTGCATAAGGATGGTATTTTTTTGAACTGTAAGTAGAGAGGACCTTCTTCCATAATAGGTATGATCCAGCTCATAGAATCCTCTCGGGGACAGTATTTTAGAAGTTTTTGCCTGTGCTATGTTGTATGTCGAAGATGACATGTTTAAGATATGTACAAAGCATATGCTTGAACAGTGCTCAAAGCAAGTGAAGAAAGTAATTCATTTCTGGCTATGAATAGAATTATGGTTTTTTCCAGGGGAAATAAAAACAGGCATAGCTTGAAAAATGTAACAAATTGAGGAAAGGCGAAACTAAAATAGAGAGAACACAACCAAATATGGTACATTCAACAAAATTAAATAATTGAACTTCATTCACTAAATGCAGAAAGTGAATTTCTACCCATGTATAAGTTGAATAATGAATTAATTGTATACTTAACCTTTTGTTTCTGTGCTCCCACAAATAGGGAGCCTCAAGATTAGGAAAGCAATGACTATTTAAGAAGAATGCTAGCTATAGATAATATAATCAATCTGCATCGGTAAAATTAGATGACCTAGAGTTGCAATGTTAGTCTACCGAAGTGAGGAATTAGACATAATAATAGTCAATTAGTTGTTTCATAGTGTTTCCCTCTCAAGCAAAAGATTCAGTTGTAAAAGTTCAAAAGAAAGCAAGACAATCAACACTTTTAAAATAGCTCAGCCTCTGTGAAAGAATCCAGATTACCAGACCATCCTGAATTAGAAGTGTTGACCATTTCTGCCCCTATAACAGTGTTAAAAGAAATGGAGAAACTAATACAATAATTCCTTTGGAGGGATCTAAGGGCACGACCAAAGAGACTCTCCTAAGTGGGAAGTGAGTGTGCAGACCAAAACATTGTTACCAGACTCAGTGTGGTCAAAATCTCAGCAAGGCAAAAGAGTAGAGTTTGATTCGGATTGCTAAAAAGTAAGCTAATACAATCATATCCAAAATACACAAGTTTTAATCTTTTAAAGTGAATTTCATTATTTATTAATTACTTTTCTGAAAAAAAAAATATAAATAAATAAATGTTTGGGTGTAAGCCTTCATGCATAGAAATTTGTCTTGTTACAGGATTAGACAGCCAGATGAAAAACAAATCTGGAAATAATGGTGGGGAAAAAGAGCACAAATGACTAGTTTTCAGGATTTTACATACATATGACATTTTTCTGATGGATCGATTATTCAAACTCGTTGAACCATCAATGGCCTGTGAGTACTCAACAAGTCCTAAGTTTAACCCACAAGATGTTTTACAGTTTATGCACTGAACAAAACTTTTTCTGGAGTTCTATCCTACTCTCCAAATATTGGCCCAGACAAAATAAATTAAAAAGTCATAAAGGATCACCTCTAATGAAGGGAGGATCAAAATTTTGAAC
This sequence comes from Pinus taeda, assembly GCA_000404065.3. Taxonomy (NCBI): domain Eukaryota; kingdom Viridiplantae; phylum Streptophyta; class Pinopsida; order Pinales; family Pinaceae; genus Pinus; species Pinus taeda. Next base: position 112,261 of record APFE030730895.1, read on the forward strand.
AAATCTTCGAACAGATAAAAAAAAAATATTAGAACTAGAAGCTAGTGTATGGCATGTACCATAGAACAGCTTCCCACCTCTATCTTTGGACCACTCAATGTAGTAAGTAATTTGTAATAAGAGGTAACAAACTAAAGTGGCTCGATTAGTCATGGATGCAAGCCGACAATGTTGTCTTTCAACCAGCAGGTAAGTACTTTGGGAAGGTCTCTAGCATAAAAGGAAAAGTCTTCCAATGTTTAGTTAGTCCCACTCTTCGGTTCTAGCCAGTAGTTGAATCTACTCAATAAAATGCCCTATCAACTGGCACTGGTTAGATGGGTTATGGGAGAGACACCGGCTGCCTCTTTGTTCACTGAAGATCACAACCTTCTCGTGGCTTCTTTGCAGACTTTCAATTTTATCACAGAAAGAGTTAAAAATTAAGAAAACCAACGATAGTCAAGGATGTCTTCATATGTCTTAGGGTAATGGGCTACTTCTCAGCCCAGAGCTAGCTCAGTAGGGCCCAAAAGACACATGCAAGTTACAATGTCCCTGTATCCAAAACAGACATTACCACTACACCAAATATTGATAATAGCTAATACAAAGCGAAATAAACAACAAAGAGATATAAAACAAAGATTAGGGGCACCTACACTACCAAGTTAGAATGCTGCTGCAATTCCCAAAAGATGCAGGAAGGCATCTTGAAAAATGGTGTTGAAATAAGTAATAATATCCAACGGTTGATAATAGAGTCATAATACAAAAGAGAGAGGGAACCCCTTTTAATATAACTCTTGAGTTTGAACTAAATTAGTAATGAATCATTAATGACTCAAGAGAATCACTAACAATTCTCAATTTAATTTCACCACAATTCTTGCAATGGAAAGATACCTACACACAAGTAAAAGATTACAGGACAAGCAAGCAAGTATAAGAAAAAAATATTTTTGGAATTGTACATGTTGTAACTTGTACACTCATTTGTATTATTATGTAGAGTGCAAAACTGTTGGGGAAGTGAGAAAAGTCCCCAAATCTCCAATGGAATACAACAAAATGGGTGAGTGATCAGTTTAGATAAAGAAACCCAAATGAGGTGAGGATAAAGTGCAAAGCGTACTAGGTTAAAAAGAGAAAGGTAGAAATATAATACATTTTCACTAGACTAAGTCTCATTGCAATTAACTCAGTGATGTATTCTTAGTGTGAGTAAATAATAACTCTCAAGTCTCAACTGACGAAAAAACTGGTGGTTCCCAAATCCCAACCACCATTAACCTAGGCACTTAATGAACCAAACATGAGCTTACGAAAATATAGGTGGCCTTGGTACATTCATGCCTCCAATGCAACAGCAACTGCTCCTTCCTAAAATCCATCATTGGTACATCAAATTTCACGAACAAAACTGCCCATATTGAGCATTCCCCCACTTGGACACTTGCCTAGTAGGCAATCAATCGACAATACACCCCTATTGTCTATGTTTCATTGGAAAAACATTTTCCCAACTTTTGGGTGGTAAACTCTCTGTCTGGTCTTCTATATTTACTGCTAATAAAAACTCCAGTGTTGACCTTCAAATATATCCCTTTCTTGTTAGCTTTTGGTTGCTCTAAAGTGTTGTCACATTGCCAAGGGAGTGCTTCAAGTGATGTGGAGGGCTTGTGATACCCTAGCCCCTCTGTTGTGTTTTGGTTGACTTACAATTGGAGTGCTTAGTTGGTGCATGCTTACCTTGGGATCAGTGCTAGGGAAGTGCACTTCTTGATGTGGTAGCTGGCACACATATGGTGGTTTGACATCTTCTACAACCTCACTCTTGTTGAGGAGGTTGGGCACTTAGGACTTGTGGAGTAACCATCTTAGAGAAGGGTGTTATGCATTGGAGCCACCTTGCACATATGTCAAGGAGCCATTGTTGGACACACCATTTTGCTTGAAAGAGGGGAGAACTAGACTTGGAGGGACACCACCTAGGGGGTTGTACAAAGTTACAAATACTATTTTTCTATGTGGCATCCATGCTTAATGTAAAGCTATACGTGGGGCTTTGTTGTTGACATAGCCTAGTGTTTGCTTGTGGACTTAGTCCACATTTTATTGTTGGCCTCCCTCACCTTACAGACTACAAAGGGAGGAGTGACTTTGCTATAAACAACTTGTATTATCTCAGACTCTTAGAGATGTGATAACTGGTGTGGTGGTATTTATTGGAGGATCTTGGAAGAACAATTATTTTCTCTTGTAACAAGAATAGTGGTTGTGAGAGGCTCGCGCTAGGGTTCCATGGCTTCTGTGATATAGGTGACAAGTAAAGCTTGGGAGATGCAAGTGTGCAATGTTGAATGTAAGAACTTAAAGTTTGTTGGTTATAGCATCTGCCATCAACACAAGGCTTACAGATTGCTTGACGAAGAAATTACTAATACATGTGCCAGAGACCAACAAGAGATTTTGATAGTTTTCATTCCATGTTGGAAATAACCCAATATCAGATCTCGAGGGTAAGTAGCAAGAAGGGCAGGATTATGACTGAACTTATTGATTGTAAAGCACCCATACTACATAGTTTGCTAGCTAGTATCATCAATCGGGCTGACAGGCAACCTATTGCCAAACTTTCAAGTAGCAATGGCTAGTGACACCCAAAATGCAGTGCATATGAGCAGTTAAAACACTGATGTTACAGCTAGACCACTATGAGCTAATTCTGAATTTTATGTTGTAGCTTTAGCAGGGGGCCTGATATAGCCATGGGAGCACAGTGGTTGAAGACTTTGGGCCACTTTTACATGAATTTTGATGAATTCTAATTCCAAATGAACTTAAATTAAGGGCAGCAGCAGGTCACAGTTAGAGAGCTGCATCCTCATGCAAAAAACAAGCTGGTTTCGGCAAGCAGAAATGACAAAACAACTTGCTAAGAGTTAAGTTGTAAACCGAATTTGCTCACTGGCGTAAATCCATGATGGGCTTGCATAACAAGGTAAAGGCACAGAAACTAGCAATAAAGGGAGTGCAGAAGTTGATTGATGAATATTCATATCTTCCCAAATCTATCACATGAACTGCCATCCAAGAGGGTGTTAGAAAATCAGAAAGGCAGAAATATTTTCTTTTATATAGATGATTACTTGTGAATTTATGTTTTTCTTATGTTCCTCTTTTATCTTTAGTTCATCAAGCAACTATCAAAACAATAGCACAAAGATCATAGACACCAGATATAGGCGGACAGAAAGGGAAAAGCCCCTATCTAGGGGAAAACCCAGTCAACAACTCTTCCTTAATAACTTCCTTGAGATAATCCACGACTCTTGACCTAGACACAGACTTCCTTCACACCAACTCAGCCCTTTCTTCCTTCTTGCAGATGATAACCCTTCAGTAACAACTTCAACCTAGCAGCAACAACTTGCAGCGACAATTTTGACCCAGCAACTGGCAGCAGCAGCAGCAACTTCGACTTGACAAGAGAGACTTTGATCTTCTAGAGGAATCCCCACGAGAGAGAAATAGATAGCCCAAAATTTCGATCTTGACATTTTCTTCCCTCTTCTCCAACTTCGCAGTTCTTTTAGCCTCCTTTTCAACTTCACACTTTTCCAACTCTTTCTTCTCGGATATCGAACTTGAGTGAGTGAGAGTGAGTGCTCCAAATGAATTTGAACTGTTGATTTGGGGTAGCATCAGATGTGCTCTAGCCACGAAATTTGGTGGAGAGTTTGGGACACATGAGATCTCCAATAACCATAAAGTATTTGGGCAGATTCTAAACAGATAAGGAGATATTAAAATAATTAATATTTTTAATGGAGTCCCTAAGTCTAAACTTAGGGAAAATAAAATATTAATGTGTATTAATATGAATCTGTGTTAGAATGGTCCAAAAGGCATGGATCAAGCCAGATCTAATCTTAGTCGTTGATTAGGGACTTAATCTCGGCCGTTGAGATGTCAACAGGAAAAGTATAAGAGGATGCTTGAGGGTCACTTGGAGAATACACCAGAGTGATCATTCATTCTATTCTCTAGAGCAAGGTTTGCTAAGAGAAATAGAATTAGTGATCGGAAAACAGTTAAGGGGCATTGAGTACAGAGAGACAGAGAGGTAGAGATAGTGTCAGGAAAGCAACAGAGCAGCTAGAGAGAGTGACGCAGGAGCAACCAGTGCTCACGCAGGGCCACACAGAGGCAGCTAAGTGTTGCGCAGAGTACCAGAGAGGCTAGTGTAGCTGACGCAGAGGCTCAAAGAGCTGACGCAAGGCCTCCTAGGGCCGACGCCAGTCTAGATTGGGCAGACGCTGGGGTTTCTAAGGCAGATTGGTGCTGAGTAGCTACTAGAAGGATTATCCGGGATTTCAGCCATTTGTTAGAAACGAAGAGGTATTACTGCCAAGGAAATTCTCTGTTGGGTAGGCCAATTTCGACACCCAGAATGTACTCTGATATTGCTTAATAACAAAACCGTCAAATAGCTGCACCGGTTTTCATACATTGGGTTTTTCCGGGGACATTAGTCCAAAAATAATGGTGTCGTATGGTGTGTTTGTTTCTGTTTCTTTTTAGTTGTTGATCTGTAATATGTTGAGCATGTACTAGTGTTTATTTTTAGTATTTACATTGTAAATAACTTGTTAAGGAAAATACAAGTAGGTAGAAATAAATCATTGCATGGAGGGTTTCTAACTAAGTAAACTTAGAAACTTCAACATGGTATCAGAGCGAGATTGTAGACCAAAGGACGACTAAAGGACATCAACCGAGCGGAGCAATAGCAACAGAAAATAGTTGTCCCGAGGTGACTGATGTTGTTTCTAGCAAAGCAGCAACAAGAAAGGGTGACACAGTCCCAGCGTCATCAAGGGTGAGCTGGGAAGAGGTAGCGCAGAGGCGAAGGAAGGCAAGAGAAGCCTCATGCAGAGCCACGTAGTAGCTGGGAGGGCTAACGCAGTTTGCTGAGGAGGCCGTGTTGCAGTGCCGAGATTGCGCAGAGCCTAGGAGCTCTCACCTTCAGGTTGTTGGGGTTTAGAAGGCTGAGGGAATATTGCAGAGTGGAGCTGGTGAGGCACTGTAGTCAGAACAATGCTGACAAAGCAACGCCAGAGGAGTTGCTACCAATGGTTTCTAGCAGAGGAACCCGGATCAGTGGTGCGGTTGCACAAGACGATCAAAGTAGGGGGCATCTCGACAGCGACAGAACGATTTCCAGGAGGGAAATCAGGACTCAGAGGGAGTCCAGAAGAGAACTTCCAGACAGGAAGTAGAGACACAGAGGAGTCGAACAGAGAACTTTCAAACGGGAAGTAGACTCAGCAAGAGTCGAACAGAGAACTTCCAGGCAAGAAGTAGAGAGACTCGGAGGAGTCGACAAGAAGAGCAGAGAAATGACCATGAATGGGTTGAGGGAGCGGGATCAAGACAGGTTGGACAAGGCATCCAACTTTGTCATCTGGAAGGCCAAGATCCTTTATGCTCTGTGTGCCATGAGTGCACACGCACCACTTGAGCAGAAGTGGGGAGACATCGAGCTATAGTCAAGAGGACTACAGGCGATGAGGGGCAGGATCCTCGAGGTACCCAGCCTCTTGGATTAGACCTTGCTACGGGAGCCCTGTCGAGGAGTAGCACGACTCGCTGAGTGGGTAAAGACAAATGCAGAAGGAGCGGCAGAGAGAGCTACAGTGCACGAGTCCCAAGACAGCACAAGGCTAGCAGGCTGCAGTAGTGCAAGAGGCACAGGAGTGTTGAACTAGTGCAGGATGGCACAGAGAGGTGTGCAACAGCGTGAGATGCAGGAGTTGTTGCAGCAGCACAGAGGTCAGAGAGGGAGCACTTGTCAGCGGCAGAGGGAGCTTCAGCATCAATGGGTGTCTCTAGCCCAACAGGAAGGTCAAATTGGGAGATCAATTACTTACTTCTCAATAACTGAGTTGCAGTGCAGCAGTGGGCAGCACGATGCAGCATGATGAGAGGAGGTGCAGCGCAAATGCAGTGCTAGGAGAAAGGACCAGCAGCAACACGGATGCAGCGAGAGCTGTCGTACAGATGCAGCAATGGCAGTGGTAGAACCATGGGCAGCAGTACGGGATGCAGCAGTGCAGAGGATGTCGGGCAGGAAGGCCTAGCATCAGCACAGGTACTGATGTCGAATGATACGAGTAATACTCAGTGAGAAGTATTGCTAGAGCATAGTCCTCGCTAAGAGGGAGTGTTCATTTGGAGTAGCATTGGATGTGCTCTAGCCACGAGATTTGGTGGAGAGATTGGGGCACATGGGATCTCCAATACCCAGAAAGGGTTTGGGCAGATTCTAAACAAATCAAGAGATATTAAAATAATTAATATTTTTAGTGGAGTCCCTAAGTCTAAACTTAGGGAAAATAAAATATTAATGTGTATTAATATGAATCTGTGTTAGAATGGTCCAAAATACATGGATCAAGCCAAACCTAATCTTAGCCGTTGATTAGGGACTTAATCTCGGCCGTTGAGATGTCAACAGGAAAAGTATAAGAGGAGGCTTGAGGGTCACTTGGAGAATACACTAGAGTGATCAGTCATTCTATTCTCTGGAGCAGGGTTTGCTAAGAGAGATAGAATTAGTGATCGGAAAGCAGTTGAGGGGCATTGAGTACAAAGAGACAAAGAAGCATAGATAGTGCCGGGAAAGCAGCAGAGCAGCCAAAGAGAGTGACGCAGGAGCAGCCAGTGCTCACGCAGGGCCACGCAGAGGCAGCTAAGTGCTACGCAGACCACCAGAGAGGCTATCGTAGCTGACGCAGAGGCTCAGAGAGTTGACACAAGGCCTCCTGGGGCTGACACAAGCCAAGATAGCTTAACACAGGGCCAACGCTGGGCTAGGAGAGGTTGACGCAATCCAGATTAGGCAGACGCCGGGGTTTCTGGGGCAGATTGGTGCTGAGTTGCTGCCGGAAGGATTATCCAGGGTTTCAACCAGTAGATTTGTCAGAAACGGAGAGGTATTACTGCTAAGGAAATTCTCTATTGGGTAGGCCAGTTTCGGCACCCATATTGTACTTTGATATTGCTTAATAAGGAAACCCTCCGATAGCTGCAGCGGTTTTCCCACATTGGGTTTTTCCGGGGACATTAGTCCAAAAATATTGGTGTCATATGGTGTGTTTGTTTCTGTTTCTTTTTAGTTGTTGATTTGTAATATGTTGAGCATGCACCAGTGTTTATTTTCAGTATTTACATTGTAAATAACTTCTTAGGGAAAATAACAAGTAGGTAGAAATAAATCAGATAAAGTGCATGCAGGGTTTCTAACTAAGTAAACTTAGAAACTTCAACACGAACTACTCCAATATATAGGCTTCTGGTGAGGCCAAATTACCTGGTTTGGGATCGGCTTGATCTCCTTGAGGCCGACTTGGTGTGGAGATGACAAATACCTTATTTGACTCAATAATAAACCTTTTTACATGATTCAAAAGCCCAAGAAGTGTCTCTTTAAATGAACAATGACTCTAACGACTCAGAATAAATCCTAGAAGTCCTCAATGGGGACTTTGACCTAAAACATGATGAGCCAAGCATGAAACCCACACTTTAATAAGTCATAATAATAATAATAATTTCTTTTTCATTCTTTTGATAAATACATTTCATTGTGACTCAAATACATTTTATGAAGACTACACCTAGTTACATTTTTCAACACTCCCTCTTAACTAGGGATGTATTCATACTTACATATAGAAGTACATGGAAGATCTCAAAACATATGAACTATGAAAAGTTTAGGCACTGCAATGCCATGGACTAGATTCCTGACCAGGGCAATCTATCCAAGGTCCTCCAACAATTTAGGTACTCACGTTGCCACAAACTAGATTATTGACTAGGGCAATCTATCCAGGTGGGACTAAGATGGACTAAATCCTTTAACCTCTCTAGGTACCATCAAGCTTACTTGCTAACAATCAACCCAGGGATTCAAGGGCATATCTGAGATCAGAGCTCTATGACCAACGCCACCCTCCCTGCTTTGGGATCTAGACATTAACACATAGTGTCATCTTGATGTCCTCCTAGGCAATGTGTCTCACACACAAAGCCTCAACAAATCTCTGCCAAGCTTTTATCATCATGAACAAGATTAGCAATATCTACTAAACCAAGCATGTTTCTAAGATATTCAAATTTCTGATTACGAAGAGACTTTGTTAGTATATCAGCTACCTGATCGTCGGTCGCAACATATTGTAGCTTCACGATCCCATGTTGCACCAAGTTCAAAATGTAGTGGAACTTATCGTTGATATGCTTCATCCAAGCATGAAACACGGGATCTTCAGACATCTTGATGCAGCTTTGATTATCATTATCACAGTAGGACCTAGAGGTTTCTCAAACAAATCTGTCAGAAGCTTCCTCAACCATACAGCGTCCTTTCCTACTTCACATGCAGCAACATATTCTAAAACCAGATCTTGCTTTCTTTCTTTCAGCAATACCCCAAAGTGCATTCTCCAATTTCTTCTTTCAAGGTATGACCATAATATGCCCTCCCTCTCCACTTGGGAAGATTTCTTCTATCTAGGCTCCCTCTTAACTTAGGGAGATCAACTTATGTCTATAACATTAGAGAATATTTCATGGCTTCCATCCTTCTTATCAGAGTCATCATGACCATCACCATTCATATAACTTTCTTCATCACGCTTATCAACTTTACTTACACACATCTTCATTATCTTGAAGATTATGTACCTGCACAACTTAGATAGCAAGTACAACCAAATCCATAGAAGCATGAAGTTAACCATATCATAATCATATAATAATGGAAGCATTAGACTTTAGACACAAGATATCTACAAGAGACACCTACTTCAACTTCCTGCCCAGATTTTGTTACAAACCCCTAATCACATTAGTAGCTTAGATAAGATATCAATCTCACTATATCTAGGGCCGCAATATCTCTTTCAATGATATGACAAATTCTTTTATAACATATAGCAAAACCTAGAAACAATTCAAACAAGAATAATTCAACAATGCATCTAACAACTTTCTGAATTCATATGTTAGATTTCTACTAGGATTTAGTGCAAGATCCTAGATTTCATACATGAGCTATTAAACTTCAACAATCAAAACAAATCACAACTCAATTTCAAATTTCAACAACCTTTCATAAGTCTCAGATTATCACACTGTCATCATATATTAGAGAATTGAACTTCTATTAAGCTTTACTTACAAAACCTTAGAATTCACAAATAATATCATCCTAGAGTATCAAACTTCGACTAGGGCTTAGTTCCAAACCCTAGGACTTATGACCATCAACAATTAGGTCAACACATATATCTAGGATTCCATCATCATGCACAAGCATATCATAACAACATATGTTATTCAAACTCAATCACACAAACACATTCAAACATTTAACATATTTGATTAGATAGACAACCATATGCCTAAGGTTTCATTCCTAGGACATTATCTAAAATAAGGGTCTTGCTCATAAACCAAACCTTAAAGATCTAGGGTTTCAACAGCAAACCCTAATTTATCAATACTTCAAAGGTTTGGGATTTCAGACGTCACCATGCAACCCTAACAAGTTAGGGTTTTCATAACCATACTAAAACCCCAAACATGACATCCTCAAAGCATTAAACATTTATTTTAGACTTCAACAATAACCCTAAGTAGGCTAGGGTATCACACATTATCATCAACATACCCTTAAGTTAGTGTTTTACAAAGAACCTTTTTAGGGTTTCAGAAGAATAATCAAAAATATGTGGAGGGTAGATTTATCTAATGATGAATCACCCAATCAAGAATCTTTATGATTCAAGAGAGCTAGACACAATAATGTTAGTAACGTAGAATAGTTTATCAAGAATGAATATACCTTTATCATGAAGAGAGCAAAACTTATAGTTTAAGGCATACCTTTTGTTTCTTAACAGACTTTGTACTTCCAATGCTTTGTCTCATGAGACCTAACCATAATCCTTAAGTATTAGGCAAGCCTTCCCTAAAAAGGAAAATATGAATAGAAATGTGATTAGTATTTAATACAAACAAACTTAGATAAGTAAGGGAAACCAAAAATGGAAAGGTAATATAAGTAAGATACTTATCTTTGGAAGTTGGTGAGGATCCCTCCAAACTCGAGGGATACCTATAATCTTGTAAAAACAATTCAAAAAATGCTAAACCTACAAATACTAGAAATCAAAAAATGAAACAACTAAAGCTTAGAGCAAAGGACTTAGTAGTGTAAGTCCCTTATATCTTCTTTGGCTTTATTCTTCTTTGGAGATCTTTCTTCAGCAACATTAGCTTGGTCCCTGTTCCTTTTCTTATTCTTTGGATTGTCCAGGCAATCACTTTTATAGTGATCCATTTTATGACATTGGTAGCATTCTATTTTGGACATGTCTACCTTCCTTCTTGGCCCTTTTGACTTCTTGAAGTTTCCTTTCTTGTGATGAGCGATGTGGGCATTTGAAACTTTCTCTTCTTCATTATTGGTTACTAATGAGATTCTCATCTCTTCTTGGCTGCAGGCAATCCATAATTCTTCGCATGGAGGAGTTTCTTTCCAGTTGTTGATTCTTGAAGCAAAAGCACTCCAAGTAGGTGGCAATCCTAATAATGTAGTAATCACTAGCTCTTTTTCCGGTACAATCTCATCTATGGCTTGAAGGTCATCTCTAATTCTAGCTATCCTTACAAAAAAGGAAGCCACAGTGTCATCTTTTGTCATTTTTGTGGTCCTTAATTCATTCTTGAGACTTGCTACTTGACCAATGTTCCTGATAGTGAGCAATTTTGATAAGGATTCATACATTTCTTGAGCAGAGTCTATGTTAGAAATGTATGGGACAAGATTGTCATTTATACCTTCTACCGTTAGTGTCATAGCCAATATTTCTAACTCTCTAAACTTCACTTTATCTGCATCACTAGATCCTTAAGTAGGTTTCTTCACTTTTCCTCTGACCAAATCCAGGACTTTGTTCTTTTCAAGAATGAAATCAATTCTTTTCTTCCATGACCTATAATTTGATGCTCCTAATTTGTTCTCTCCCTTTATTGTGTTAAACATTGTCTTTGAAGGTAGTAAGCTTATTTCCTTATAAGATCTCCTTATATGATCCCTTGCTCAACTTTTTGAGGTTTCGTAGATTCCTTTCAGTGGATCCTTAAACTGCCTTTTTCCCTTCTTCACCTTAGCTCTGATTCCATGTTAGAAAATCAGAAAGGAAGAAAGATTTTCTTTTATATAGATAATTACTTGTGTGTTTATGTTTTTCTTATGTTGCTCTTTTATCTTTAGTTTATCAAGCAACTATCAAAACAATAGCACAAATATCATAAACACTAGATATAGCCGGACAGCCAAGGCAAAACCCCTATCTAGGGGAAAACCCAATCAACAACTCTTTCTTAATAACTTCCTTAAGATAATCCAAGACTCTTGACCTAGACACAGACTTCCTCCACACCAACTCATACATTTCTTCCTTGATAACAATTCAATAACTACTTCGACCTAGCATCAACAACTTGCAACAACAATTTTGACCCAACAACTGGCAGCAGCAACTTCAACTTCACAAGAGAGACTTCGATCTCCTAGAGGAATCCACACGAGAGAGAGATAGATAGCCCAAAATTCTGATCTTGATCTTTTCCTACTTCTCCAACTTCGCACTCCTTTTAGCCTCCTTTTCAACTTCGCACTTTTCCAGCACTTTCTTCTGCGATATTGAACTTGAGTGAGTGAGAATGAGTGCTCCAAATGAATTTGAATTGCTCCAATATATAGGATTCTAGTGAGGTCGAATTACCCAATTTGAGGCCGACTTGGTGTGGAGGTGACAAATACCTTATTTGACTCAATAATAAAACCTTTTACATGATTCAAAAGCCCAAGAAGGGTCTCTTTAAATGGGCAATGACTCTAATGACTCAAAATAAATCCTAGAAGTCCTCAATGGGGACTTTGACCTAAAACATAATGTCCCAAGCATGAAACCCATGCTTTAATAAGTTATATTAAAAATAATAATAATAATATTGTTTTCCTTCATTGTGACTCAAATACATTTTATGAAGACCGAACCTAGTTATATTCTTCAACAAAAGGAACAAGAGAACATCAAGAAATAGAATCAAGATCCAATTTGTTAAATTTCCATGAAACTTCACAACTACTTAGATGAATAACTAAAAACTAAAACCTCATTTACTTTCACCAAGATATGGAGTTTCTTAACAATTCATTAGCAGCCAAATAAACACCAGAGATAAAAAAACACAACACACAAATTAACACGCTTGTTTACTGTAGAAATTTCTCATTTCCCACCCGGTTTTCAGTTTCACCTTATTTCTCCCATATAGTTAAATGCCCTTTCCCATATCCATACATTCAACAACTGAAAAAATAAACTTTTGCTGAAAACACATTCTGGAAATTTTACAGAATGCTGGAAAATGCAGAAATAAAAAAATCAACAGGTACAAATAGTGATTTAACACATTTGAACACAGCGATTTTTGGTCAATATGACCCTGGAAAAACCCCCTACAACTCTTGGGAAAACTAGTTCGAGAGCTCTTATTTATTTCTGAAAATGCCTCTTTTACAGTAAGAAATATTCAGCAAAAAAATCAGCAAGCAAATTTACAACTTATCTCTTTTCCCGTGCCTCACAGCGAACTGGAAATTACAGCAAACAGGACAGCAATAAATGTTGTACGGCCTCCTCGATTTTCATGCCCACTTTTAGCCTTAAATGTTGTTGTATGGCCTGCATTAAATGCATTGTACGGACTGCAATAAATGTGTTGTACAGACCTCGATTTGCGTGCAGAATTAAATAAATAAATTTAAAAAAAAAAAAAAAAAAAAAAAAAAAAAAAAACAGCAAACGCTCCTCATTTCTGTGCAACCCCTATAGGATTTCTAGAAAATCATCCAAAATCAGCCTTTCATGTGTGCTGAATCAGCTGAAAAATCTGCTCAATGGTGCCTGGAAGTGTGCAGCTGTTGTCTCCTTCTCCTCCTTGTCCAGAAATCTCCCTTGCTCTCTTGCTCTCCTTCTCTCAATCTGCTCATGAAAGAATGAATGACCTCTTGCCTCTTTTTCCTCCTTTAATCTAATCCTAAGTGACTTTTGGGTAACCTCTAAATCCAATGGTTGAAATAGATTGAGATCTAGGGCTGAGATTAAATTCTCATTTAAATCTCACTTTTTATTTTTTAACTCACCCCACTTTAATAAAGACCCACTTAGTCATTTATTTCCAAAGTCACTTTTCCTTTCTAATTTTACATTAACTTTATTAAAGTCACTTTAAAATTAGACTTTAGTAACTTTATCACTTAAAGTCACTTTTAAATTAGATTTTAACTTTATAAAAATTATAAAGTTACTTTAGGAGAAAAATTAAATTCTTTTTGGACACTTTTCCCTAGGCCAAAGATCAAAGCCTTAGAGAACCACCTGTCCTCCGGTACCAAATTTCAACATTTACTCAGGAAATCGAACAGGGAAAACTTGCTTCCTTGGTTGTGGTACTTTATTGATAGTTCTTGAGCAATTGGATCTATTACAAAGCAATCTGTCTCTAAGAGAGCATTCTGCTTCTCACAAATTTCAGCTAATACAATTGATCTTAGCCTGCTTTGATCATTGCTTGATCTCGACCCTCTAGCTCGCAATTGTTCCGTTGTTGAATACTTGACTTGCCCTTGTAACTCCTTATCCCAGCTTCTCCTTCCTTGTGCACTTGGCGGCCCTATTTCCTTGCGCAAATCCCCTATTTCCTAGCGCAAGTCTAGCTCCTATATCTTAGCGCAAGTCCTCCTATTTCCTTGCACACTTCCTGCCTCTTATTTCTTAGGACACCAGCGCTTAAATTCTAGCGCACAATCAATCTCCTAAATTCTAGCGCACTTGTGATCTCCTATTTCTTAGGACACACGCTAGAGCATCTCCACAATCAAAGATCCTCTCACAAACTCATGAACTATCTTATCTCACAAACCTTGTGCACAAAATTTATGACTTCTTGTGCCTTTGTCCTCCTCTTTATAGACCCAATTCAAACATGCAAGGAGACCCAATTCTATTTTAGAAGTCGAGTTTTGATTGAGAGCTAACTGAGAATTCTTCTCGTCCTTTATCCAATCAACACTGCAATTCTTAACTCGTTCTCTCTCCAATCAACACTAAAGACTAACTCGTTCTTCCTTTAATCAAGGTTGAAGACTAACTCACACTGCAACTCTTAACTCGTTCTCTATCCAATTAACACTAGAGACTAACTCGTTCTTCCTTTAATCAAGACTGAAGACTAACTCACACTGCAATTCTTAACTCGTTCTCTCTCCAATCAACACTGGAGACTAACTCGTTCTTCCTTTAATCAAGACTGAAGACTAACTCACCCTAACTGGACTTGTAACTACCACCTCATTCTATAGTTAAAATGATGAAGACTCCACTTAATAAGCTCCAACTATACGCATGCTAACTTGATGATTATTCATCCTGATTCCTAACTGAAGCCTAACTTGTGAGTTCACACTCATAATGGGAGAAGGACAATTTTAGGTCTTCACTAGATAAGGCACAAGCCAGAAGACCTTTACTTGTGAGTCGCTACATTTTCAACACAAAGAAAAATAAAATCATTTTTCCTCCATCCATGTATCCGAAGTTATTTAAAAATCAAATAGCAAGAATATTGCAAATATTATTGAATATGGATATAGTGCCCTAGCAAAAGTCCCCTTAAGGGGTGGCAAGAGTGGGGAGATCTTAATACATCTTGAGGGAAACCTCAAAATACAATTCGTTGGGTGACTTGAAAAGTCTACAAACAATCAAGCAGAGGTCTATCCTCTTTATCAGGGTATCCTCCTAACGAAGGATGCCAAGATGAAATCCTTGACAATCATAGGAGACTCAAGCACATTTATCAATCTGTTGATCTTGAAATTAACCATGTCCTATAACAAACTTGCTTTGATTATAGCCCTAATCCAGAAAGAGATTGGTGGTCTGCATAAGGTCTCATTTTATCAGGTTATATGAGAATACAACTATCAGGTTGACTCTCTGGCCAAAGAAACTATTACTCTCAAATTAGATGCCCTTAAAAATTTGAGGGGCATCATTTTCACCCAATTCCTCGACACCCTAAGGTTTTAGAGATGACAACATGTAACATCGCAATCAATCACCACTTGTCACGTAAATTCCGCCAAAAGGATTACAAGCAAGGAACTCATATTTGAAAGGGCGAGCCTTTCCCTATTTCACGTGCATGAAATTAAATTCGCTGTAGTTCTTGAACTCCTCAATGAAGATCTTCAATGGCAAGGTGGGAAAATAAAACATTGTGTGGAAGAAACTTGTTCCATCTAATGGAGGAAGATTGTTAGGCCAGAAATCAAACTGGTAAGAGCCTCACTCAATCTTTGGCTAAATTACTAGAATTTTTGCACGATAAATTTTGCCTCAGGGCATATGCAGAGTGCAACTATTTCTTGGACTTGGCCCCTCGAAGATGGGCATATTTGTATGAGGTTGACCTATCAAATTTTTTTTCATCTATATTCTAGTATCTTTGTATCGTTGGAGCTCTTACCTGACACAAAGATACATCCCAGGGGTGACGTCAAGAGAGGAGGCATTAAAAGCTAAGTGGGAGGGGCTCATGGGCCCATATTATAATGAAGGGTATGAATTTTATTTAAGTTAAGGAGGAAGGGTCTCACCGCCACGTGGTTCCTCCTCCCACAACCTTACTCCAATACGAATGCTCTCCCTTATCCCCACATGATAAATAAATAAAATTATAAATCTAATGTTTGTTATGTGGATTTATTTTAAATTGTATATATTTCGATTCTTTAAAATAATATTTAATCTGAATTACTTTTGTTATATTTAATTTGTTTTAGTTTTAATAATAGTTGATATAATTTTGATGTTTAAGTTTTTTAAAATAGTTTCTTCTTGTATGTAAAAATTAAAATTTTAATAAACTTGGAAATTTTAATAAACTGCCCAAAATTCATTTTTCCCAGCACTTTGACAGTTTTGGGACTCAGACTATTGAAGGCTCTACCTTGGGTTTTACTCAACCAAATGAGGCACAGGACAGCTCGTTGGAAAGCTAAAATCATGGAGAATAATCTAGAAGCATTAACTCAACCAAATCTGAACATTTAATATGTCAAAATTTATCAGAAGTTGGAGCTACGAAATTGCAACAAAAAATGATTTTGGGAATCTGTTTTGGAAAAATTTAATTTGCCCAAAATGGCTTCTTGTTGCAAATTCCTTTTGGAATATCAATTTTGGAAAGAGATTATAAGCAATGTGAAGCACAAATTTGGTTTTATTTATTTATCAAATTAGTCTTGAATTCGTTAATCTGTGAACAAATTAGAAAATTGAGTTTTTCTTGCTTTTGTTTGGTCTGATTTTTCATTTTGGAATGGATTTTTGGCAGAGATTTGTTACAAAGAGATGAAGCCAAGGATCCGGAGCAATGAGGATTGGTCCAGCAGAGAAAAAAAAGAAGATTTGCAGCTCCAAATTTGATGGATCAAAACTGGTTGCAACAGCTACCCATTTTTGGACTCATTTTTGTAATTATAAATTATATTTTAGGAGAGGAAGAGGGGGTTCCTCTTTTCTGCAATTTGGACACTCTTTGCACTCTTATAAAGAGGATTTTAAGTTGTAGGTGAAGAGGAAAACTCAGATCTGAGTTATTTGGGGGTTTTCTTTTCAAGTTCTAGTCCTTGCCTTTGAGGCAGAGCATGCACTATTGCAGCTCTTTTCTCTAGTGGCAGAGTTTATAATTTTGGAGAGATTGTTCGAGATATATTGAGAAACAGAACAAGGATGTCAGGTTTAATAAATTGTACGCAAATACTTTTATTTGTTAATGCAAATTTCATTCATTTAATGATAGATTTTACCAATTGTTTCATATTTTGCACTCTTGTTTGATATGAGAATGATTGTTCATTAGATCAGCTATCTTCTCTGATGGAATTCTGGATCTGTTATTTATTTCTTATATTTGTTCATGCACTTCAATCAAATTTCTGAGTAATTATTTGCTCAGAAATTTGCCATCTAAAATCGATTCAAATGTCATTGGAATTGAGTGAACTATTTCCCAGTTTTGATGGCTCATTATTTATTATTTTAAAATCTCCAAACAAAGCATGTTGTACGCTTACTATATCAGTGGTTAAAAGTTCTTTTGCAGTCAGATATTCATCATTAAAAGAACATGTTAAATCCCCATTCTTTTATTCACTTCACTCTTGATTTGGGCAAGATCTGTATCTTGTCTAATCGAGATAGGATAGATTAGTTTTTGTTTTGCTGCTTAAATTTTAAATTAATTTGCATTTTTATCTAAAAAACATTTTTTGAAGTCTCCTTATGCAGGAGCAGCCTTAAGTGTGGCTTAGCTGAGCCATTAAATCAGCTTAAGAACTACTTTTTGCATGTGTACTACAGGAAGGTAGGTTTGATTTCCTCTTCTTGTTGATTGTAAATTAGAAACATCATAAGTCAACAGGGGGAGTGACGGGTAACTGGACCCAATAGAACCAGACGAAACCGCCAAATTAAATGGATAAGAGAGCTTAGTTGGGGCTCTGACTGGGTGGTCTTCCCAAATGTTGATAAGGTAATTTTTGGCCAACAACACATCTTCAGCCAGGCTGTTAGCATTCGCGCAGGGAGGTCGTATGCAGTCGTACGGTGTTGTACAAATATGTACATTGTGCATATCAGGAAGGTCATGAGAAGACTAGGGTAGTCAAGGCGTATTGCAAAAGTTGAAGAGGATAAGGGAAGTTTCCCACCTCACTGTAATCTATTTCTGAATATTACTATTGTTGAAGCAGACTAATAAAAAGCCACCAAGTTTGCAGGTTTTCCCCAATTAGGGATTTCCTAGGTAAAATTTGTTGTGTACAGTTTAATGGTGTGTTTGTCTTCACTTGTTCCTTATTTTTCGTTGCATGCTAGTTAGAAAACTCAGTATGAAGCAGCCTAATAAAAAGCCACCAAGTTTGCAAGTTTTCCCCAATTAGGGATTTCATAGGTAAATTTGTTGTGTACAGTCTAATGGTGTGTTTGTCTTCATTTGTTCCTTATTTTCTGTTGAATGCTAGTTAGAAAACTTGGTATATTTGTGGATTGAAGTTAAAGTCCAGTTTTCAGCACTTTGCTTAGGATAATTCGCAAATTAGATTGTCGAGTTTTAAGAATATCTCACATCGTATCAGAGCTAAGTCTCTGAGTGAAGATCAACACCCTTGTTTTGACCTCAGGAACATGTTTAAAGCACTATTGATAATATCGGCGATATTCGAAAATATCGTGATATTTTCGGCAAAACAATATATCACCGAGAAAATATCGCGATATTTTCTGTTTTGAAAATATTACGATATTTTCAAAATATTGGAAAATATCGGCAAAATATTGCGATATTTTGAAAATATAGGCTATGTTTAAAAATTTGAAAAAAAAAAAAAATTATGCTTGCCGATATTTGCTGATATTTTCGTCGATATTGCCGATAAGATGTTTTATGGACCCTCGCCGATATTTTGCTGATACCGATATTTTCAATACTAGTTTAAAGTGCAGAGGAGAGGTGCACTACAGTTGGAGGTTGCGCTAAGGTTTTCTAGCAATATGACCTAGGTTGTTGACTTACAGAACACAGATTTTCCAGTCAGACCAACACGCTAGGGCTTCTGAAGATTTTGACCAACAAAATGTCTTACCAAGGTTTGATACCAAAGCACAGTTTTGAGGGAGCTTCAAATTTCTACTCGTGGAAGGAGAGGATTACTGTGGCGCTTGAGGAACAGGGTGTGGAGGAGTATGTGGAGAACCCACCAGCCACACCATCTAATCTTTTGCAGTTGGCTCAAAATAACAAGAATGATGCCAAAGCGAGAAGGACCATTCTTGAGGGAGTCGAAGACCACATTACCCCTCATCTTTTCATCAAGAAAACTGCCAAAGAAATGTGGACTGCCTTTTTGGGCTTATACCAGAGCTCAAGTGAACCTAGAAAACTTGTGCTCAAGGAAAAACTTAGAAATATCTGGATGGGCAAGTCGACGCCCATAATCTCTTATCTCACCAATTTCACCCAGGTGAAGGACGAGTTGGTCGGTGTGGGGGAGATAGTACCTGAAGCAGACATGGTGAGTCTTGCACTATTAGGGCTTCACAAATCATGGGATAACTTCCAAGACGCAATGAGTGGCAGAGAAAAGCTTCTAGACTCGGAGTGGTTGTGGGATGATTGTGTACAGGAGGAGATTCGTAGGCTAGCTAGATTTGGAGCTCATGTTAAGCATGAGGATGAGGAGAACTTTGCCCTACTTGGCAAAGAGGGAAAGGCCAAGAGCAAGAAAAGCACGGGAGGGGTCGAGTACAGCTCCAAAGGCAACAAAGAAAAGAAGGATCTTAACAAGATAAAATGCTTTTAGTGCCATCAGTTCAGACATTACACCACCAAGTGTCCTTAGAGGAAGAAAGGGTCCAAGAAGGACCAAGTGCAGCTTCGACATAGGTGGACGAGTTCAATTCCAAATTTGAGGAGGAGTTCTCGCTCATAGGCATGGCAAGCTCAACAACCAATAGTGTATGGTACATTGATAGTGGAGCATCCCTCCTCATGACTAGGAACAAAGTATTTCAGCCAGATGACGGAAAAGTACATGTAGTTTCACATTGAGCTAGGAGATGATGATAGGTACTTGACTAAGGGCATAGGTACTATCAAGTTTGAGAGGAAGTGCAGTAACCCTCTTCTTCTCAAGGATGTCCTATACGTTTTAAGTCTTAAGAAGAACCTTGTTTCCATTTCAGCCCTAGAGGACAAGGGTTATGAGGTTATCTTTAGCAGAGGAAAGGCCTTCCTCAAGCCCTGCAATTGCAGAGCAACGAAGCAAATTGGAATGCAGGTGAAGAACCTCTAAAGGCTATAGTTTGAGACAGTCGTTGCCTTAAGTAATAGAGAGAGTTGTGAGCAAGGCCAAGACCTTGGGGAACTATGGCATAGGTGTATGGGCCATTTACACCATGGAGCGTTGAAAATCCTCAAGGAGATAGCCACAGGGTTGCTATAATGCAACACGGACTAGCATGACGTGTGTAAGGGTTGCACACTTGGTAAGTATGCCAAGACATCCTTTTCCAATGGTGACAACCGAGCCAACGACATCTTGGACTTAGTTCATTCGAATGTTTCTGGTCCATTCTCTTCTTTATCCCTCATAGGATACAAGTAGTATGTCACCTTCATTGATTACAATTCAAGGAAGACATGGACCTTCTTTATGAAGAAGAATGACAAGGTGTTCTCGAAGTTCCTGGAGTTCAAAGCCTTGGTGGAGAACCAAACAGGAAAGAAGTGTTGATTTTTTCAAGCATTCTCTAAACTGATAATTACTTCTTATGATTTTTCTTTTCTTGTATTCATAGTCATCATAAACCAATTACACAGAGGATCTCAACAGTAAAACAAAAAGCCAATAGGATCATAAAGAGACAGCCAAACAAGAACACAAACATTTACCCTGGGAAGACCCACATGGGGGAAAACCCCATCAACCTTTTCCTTAAAGAAATTGTTTAGTTCAACAGAGATACATCTAAACCTTTCTAGCCAAGTACAAGGTCAAATTGACCAGCAATAACTATGGTCAAACCTAGTCAAATTGCATTTTATGTCAAGTCAAACTGCTCCACAAGAATTTAGTGAACTCTGAGATATAAAGATGAAATTCGGCTTTCAATTCTACCTCAGAATTTCGGCTTGTTGCCTTCCACAAAAATTTGATCCTACTGCCCCTATAGAGATTCGATCTTGTTGATATCACAGAGGTTCAGTCTATTGCCATTACACAGGTTCGGTCTACTGTCATTACAGAGGTTTGGTATGCTTCTATCTCAAAGATTCGGCCTTCTTGTGATCCAAAACTAATCCTTGGATTCATCCTATATTCTACCTCAGATTCATCTTGATCTCTAATTTAGATAGTCTGAATTTTGCCTCAAAGGTGATCGGAATTCTTGCCTTGTTTGAGGATATTGAATGGCCTATATATAGCCATTTCAAGAGCTTGAATGGGCATGTCTCTTCACTGAGGGTTGACTTAACATTTGGAGCCAAAAGTTTGAAGTTTAAAATTTCAAATTCTCTTTTGAAACAAGCATGAAGAACATGCTTTCAAAAAAATTATTTTGACACTAGCATGAAGAACATGCTTTGCATTTATTATTAAGGACTAAAATATTAATTATGAAGACCGACCATAGCCACAAAACTCAACACTCCCTCTTTAGTTAGGGAGGTATTCATAATGACTATCTAGATGATCTCATGTTAACAAATCTCTCTAAGAAAAGGTTATAACAAATCCAACTACCATAATCTAGTCAACAATTGTGACACATGGTAAAACAAGTTGCCATAATCTGGTCAACAACTGTGACACATGGTAAATCAATAGCATCAATAGGTTATCATAATCTAGTCAACAACTATGACACATGGTAAACCAACAACATCAACTAGTTACCATAATTTCAATCGGTACCTCTAACCTATGGTATATCATCACCATAATCTTGGTCGATACTCCTGACACATGATACATCATTTAGCATCAACTAGTCACCATAATTCGGGACTATCTGACACATGGTATACAAACTAGTTTTGGTTCACCATCATTCCAATCAATATCTTTGACACATGGTGAATCTCCAAAGGCCACACTCTATTTGAGTAATTAGGGGCCTGATGCTAAACGAGCTTGATGGTCCAAGATCATTCTCCCTAATTCGAGTCAACATACTTGACATACGAAGAATGATTGTCCTTTGTCAGACCATTGTCCCTAATTCAGGTCAATATACTTGACACAGGAAGAAATTCAGTCCATGATTTTATCACATCAACACTCCCTCTTACTAAGAGAGGCATTCTCAACAAGTCCAAGCTTGTCCCTGAAGTATACAAACTTCATTATGGACAGAGGTTTTCTAAGAATATCAGTTATCTGCTCATCGATAGAAATGTACTTGGAGCTTCACTGCTCTCTTTTGCACCATGTTAAGAATGGAGTGGTACTTGATCTCAATGTGCTTCGACCTGTCATCATGCTCATCCCTTGCACCTAATCAAGGCAGTCCTGCAAGTAGCCTCTGAAGCCATACTGCTTCTCAACTTGCCAATCCAACTGCAATATACATGAACTCTGCAATACTGAGTGTAACAGATGTTTGCTTCTTGCTCATCCAAGAAATCATAACAGAGCCTGAACTGAAGCAATATCCTAATGAACTCTATCTGTCTCTTGCACTTTATGCCCAATTTGAATCTGTGAATTCTTGCAGTTACACTTCATTGTTTGAGACATATCTAAAACCATACCTAACTGTGCCATGATCAATTGTACCATGTTGGTACTTCAACACAATTTAAGCCACATGCCTTGGCTTAAACATAAATTGATCGACTTTCTTCACTAGGTCCATCACCATTGCTACTTTTTGGTTACCTTAATTGAGTGCTCTTTCTTAAACAACTTCCATTGTGGCAATCCTAGTTGCTTCCTCTGCCATTGTTATCTTCCAACATATCAGCGATCTCACCTAACAATATCAATGACAGTCCACCATCTCGAACTCAGAGGTCAACTACCTCTGAAGCTAAAACAAGGCTCTCTGGTTACTCCCTCTATTACAGAAGAAATTCTTTCTACCGCAGTTGCTCCCTTTGACACATGAATCCTTCTACTTCCGTCAGAGTCAAACCATACAAGATCAACCTTGATCCATTAAACCAAAAATACCAAGCCCAACATGTCTGCTTGTGGTCGTACAAAGCCTTCTTCAATCATGAGACTTCTTCTCATGTACCTCAAAACCTTCTATGTACACTTCTTCCTCTTCAATTATTTCATTGAAAAAAACGATCTTTGCATCCACCTGGTGCAATTTCAAAGCAATAAAAATAGTTCTAACAGAAGTGTACCTCACAACTGGAGCAAACATCTTATCATGATCCTTTCCCTCTTTCTAGGAGAACCTTCTATTCTCAACTCTTGCTTTGTACTTGTCTATATTGCCAACTGTTGCATGCTAGATTTTGTAGATACAATTAGAAGTCACCATTGACTTCTCTTCGGCACAATTAAAATATACTTCAAACTTGTTGATCTGCCTACTCCCTCTAAGGTCAAATCTCATCTAGTACAGTATCTCTCAACACAAATCATGATTTTGGGAAAGTCCTCTTGTCACAAGCTTTCCTTCATTCTCCCATTACATCCATCCCCTGCCAAAGCCTTAGTAGCCTTTACTATGTACCTAAAATCCTCACTACGAGGAAATGGAAGAACAATTACAACCAAGCAAAGCATACAAAGACGATACTAACTAATAGTAAAACAACAATAGTAATAATCAAGGAAGAAATATAAAATACTTATCTTTTGAGGATTATAGGGAAATATCAATGCCCTCTTGATCTTAGCCTTCTTGCATCCATCTTGCAACTTTGTCCTCAACATCAACACGATGTCGTTCCTTTCGTGTAAGAGTTAGGCTTTCTTCTTTCAGCGAAAACATCAACCTTCAATACTTAAGGTCTAGTTCTAGAGTTTTGTACAAACCCCAAGACCTTTCTTAATCATTCTCTTCAAGACTTACCTAGGGTTTATGAACCCTAGGACAAATGACATCATTAGACTTTGATATGTGCACCACACATACTCCCTTTTTCATCTTGCTTCATATCTCTTTAAAACCTTTATCACAATCAACATCAATCTCTTATATAATTTGATCATTAGGGAGGAGATTATGGCTACACATATCCACAAAAGGAGGAGGTATTGAATATTTATCTTCAGATATCACTATGTAATCGAAATGTCCTGGAAGTTATACACACCTTTCAACAGCCCTTGTAACAAGTGTATCTTTTAACACCAGTAATAAATTATATCTAGGATGTCTAAAACATAGAATCTTCATGCCTCCTTGATTCTTCCAAAGTAATTTGGCTTCTCAAAACCACCAACCTTTGAGCATGATTAAAAAATGTTTTTCATGTCACTTGAAGCAAATGTATTCAAGATGCATTCTGCCTTAACAAGAGACTTCAAAAGATTTGTCGAGCTTCTCAAAGGTTGAACAACTTCTTCTTGGCTTTATGCAAATGACCTACTTAATTTCCTCTGTTTCAGAGGTGAGCTTTGATCAAGTAACCATACTTCTCAATGACCTGGTCATATAAGTAATGGTACACAATGCAAGAAATATTTTCCATATTTGACACGATATTTCCACAAAGGTGACATATTCTTAGATTCTTGTGTATCAAGGAAATATCTTTTACGCAAGTCTATTCAAAATTTAATCCAACTTTGTCTTCAAGATGTCAAACATTCTCAACACATGTGCATTTTGGTTTTGTCCTTTAAGTTCATCGTTGTGGCCACTCTGGTTCTCTTCTCGCTAGCAATTGTGGCAGTCATGTTTCTCAAAAGAGAAACAAACAAGGAAATTATCGAAGAATG
>APFE030730895.1:136934-198110 GCA_000404065.3 Pinus taeda
TGATACATATGTCCCATCCTGCGGTGCCAAATCTCACACTGCTCAGAACTGCTAGCTCTGCTGTCGGTACTACTACTCAATGCCAAAAGGGGCTGGAATGCAAACCTGTATACCTTTGCATGGCGTACACCTATCACTCTAGCTGACTCAGCTGGAGCGCCCCTGGGATACATCAACACCTGTCCTCCCCTGAACAGTACCTCATATCCTCTGTCCTCCAAAGCTGAGACAGATATGAGTTTCTTCCTCATCCCTGGCACATAAAGAACCTCTGTCACTTTCAAGGGAGGTTTGGACTCCCTCTGAAATGTCAGTGTCCCCACCCCGACTGCTCTAACAACTCTGTCATCACCGAGTACTACTTCTACATCAGTGTCACTCTCTGAAAGCTCTGAGAAGTACTCACGGACTCCTGTCATATGACGTGAAGCCCCACTGTCTACATACCAGATACCTGTAGATGCTCCGCTAATCGAGGGAAAGCCTGCTCCCTCTGAACCTGTATGGCAGGTGATCCTGCACTAGAGGACTCACACGTAGTGAACGCAAACTTCCGGTCAAAACGACCTGCAAAGTCCTCAATCTCTGCTGAAGCTGCCAAACTCTGGTCCTTCCCCTTCTTCTTCTTCTTCTCCGGACACACAACTGCATAGTGTCCCATCTTTTGACAATTCCAACACTTCACCTTGGAATAGTCCTTCTGTGTGTTTACCTGTTTACCTTTACCTTTGCCTTTGCCCCCACCACTGCTTGTGGAAGCCTGCTTCTTCCCTTTGCCTTTCTTGCCTCCTGCCACCAGTGCTACATCCTCATCCTGCTCAACTGGCTTGGCTGCCCCAAGCTGACCTTTCCTGATCTCTGTCTGAATTCAATCATCCCAAAAACTCTCCCATGTGGGGAGGGTCTCACGAGCACAAACCCCATCAGCAAAGTTCATCCATGAACGGAGGAGGCCATTTACCGCAATCCGCACCAACTCAGTGGGTGGAATGGCCTCTCCAATCACTGCCAACTCATCTCTCATATTAGTAATCTTAGTGAGATATTCAGCTGCACTATCATTACCCATCTTAATGTTCTTCAGCTTCTCCTTCAGGACCATTTTCCGGTTCTCATTGGTACTCTGGTAGAGATTGGACAATGCTGTCCACATCTCATGGGCATTGCTCTTCCCTCTCACATGAGGAATGCAATGGTCTTTGACTCCGTCTAGAATCAACCTTTTACCCTTGTTGTTATTTTTATTATACTCAGCCAATTGAGTAGCATCAGTAGGCACAACAACAGGGTTCTGTGTGGTATGCACCATGATATCCCAGACTTCTGCCTCCTCAAAGATACTCTGCATTCTCTCATTCCAAACGCTGTAATTTGTATGCCCATCCAGCCTATCCTCCACCCTCAATCCCAATGACATCCTGCTGTCCTAAAATTGAAAAATAACACTACTGTAGTGAAGATAAAACTACTGTTTGTGAAAAATCAGCTTGCTGGAATTTTCTGAGTGAAAAATCAACAGGCTGTAATTTTCCTCCTTGCTGTCCCAAACTGCACTTTAGCACTCAAGCTCTGATACCATGTAGAAATTTCTCATTTCCCACCCCGGTTTTCAGTTTCACCTTATTTCTCCCATATAGTTAAATGCCCTTTCCCATATCCATACATTCAACAACTGAAGAACATAAAATAAAATAAAATAAAAAATAAAAAAAATTGCTTAAAACACAAATTCTGGAAATTTTACAGAATGCTGGAAAATCCGGAAATAAAAATCAGCAGGTACAAACAGCCATTTAACACATTTAAACACAGTGATTTTTAGTCAAGGTGACCCTGGAAAAACCCGCTACAACTCTTGGGGAAAACCAGTTCGAGAGCTCTTCTTTGTTTCTGAAAATGCCTTTCTACAGTGAGAAATATTCAGCAAAAATTCAGCGAGCAAACTTTACAACTTATCTCTTTTTCCGTGCCCTGGAAAATTGTTGTACAGCTGTTGTACGGACTGTACGGGCTGTTGTATGGCCCTCAATTTTGTGCAGAAAATATGTTGTATGTCCTCCTGAAAATCGTGCCCAAAAATCTCCCTTTTACAGTGTGCTCACTCAGTTGTACGGATTTGCTAAACTGCTGCCTTGGAATGTGTGCCAAGCTGCTGTCTCCTTCTCCTCCCTGTCCAGAAATCTCCCTTGCTCTCTTGCTCTCCTTCTCTCAATCTGCTCATGAAAGAATGAATGACCTTTTGCCTCCTTTTTCTCCTTTAATCTAATCCTAAGTGACTTTTGGGTCACCTCTAAATCCAATGGCTGAAATAGATTGAGATCTAAGGCTGAGATTAAATGCTCATTAAATCTCACTTTTTATTTTTTAACTCACCCCACTTTAATAAAGACCCACTTAGTCATTTATTTCCAAAGTCACTTTTCCTTTCTAATTTTACATTAACTTTATTAAAGTCACTTTAAATTAGACTTTAGTAACTTTATCACTTAAAGTCACTTTTAAGTTAGATTTAACTTTATAAAAATTATAAAGTTACTTTAGGAGAAAAATTAAATTCTTTTTGGACACTTTTCCCTAGGCCAAAGATCAAAGCCTTAGAGAACCACCTGTCCTCCGGTACCAAATTTCAACATTTACTCAGGAAATCGAACAGGGAAAACTTGCTTCCTTGGTTGTGGTACTTTATTGATAGTTCTTGAGCAATTGGATCTATTACAAAGCAATCTGTCTCTAAGAGAGCATTCTGCTTCTCACAAATTTCAGCTAATACAATTGATCTTAGCCTGCTTTGATCATTGCTTGATCTCGACCCTCTAGCTCGCAATTGTTCCGTTGTTGAATACTTGACTTGCCCTTGTAACTCCTTATCCCAGCTTCTCCTTCCTTGTGCACTTGGCGGCCCTATTTCCTTGCGCAAATCCCCTATTTCCTAGCGCAAGTCTAGCTCCTATATCTTAGCGCAAGTCCTCCTATTTCCTTGCACACTTCCTGCCTCTTATTTCTTAGGACACCAGCGCTTAAATTCTAGCGCACAATCAATCTCCTAAATTCTAGCGCACTTGTGATCTCCTATTTCTTAGGACACACGCTAGAGCATCTCCACAATCAAAGATCCTCTCACAAACTCATGAACTATCTTATCTCACAAACCTTGTGCACAAAATTTATGACTTCTTGTGCCTTTGTCCTCCTCTTTATAGACCCAATTCAAACATGCAAGGAGACCCAATTCTATTTTAGAAGTCGAGTTTTGATTGAGAGCTAACTGAGAATTCTTCTCGTCCTTTATCCAATCAACACTGCAATTCTTAACTCGTTCTCTCTCCAATCAACACTAAAGACTAACTCGTTCTTCCTTTAATCAAGGTTGAAGACTAACTCACACTGCAACTCTTAACTCGTTCTCTATCCAATTAACACTAGAGACTAACTCGTTCTTCCTTTAATCAAGACTGAAGACTAACTCACACTGCAATTCTTAACTCGTTCTCTCTCCAATCAACACTGGAGACTAACTCGTTCTTCCTTTAATCAAGACTGAAGACTAACTCACCCTAACTGGACTTGTAACTACCACCTCATTCTATAGTTAAAATGATGAAGACTCCACTTAATAAGCTCCAACTATACGCATGCTAACTTGATGATTATTCATCCTGATTCCTAACTGAAGCCTAACTTGTGAGTTCACACTCATAATGGGAGAAGGACAATTTTAGGTCTTCACTAGATAAGGCACAAGCCAGAAGACCTTTACTTGTGAGTCGCTACATTTTCAACACAAAGAAAAATAAAATCATTTTTCCTCCATCCATGTATCCGAAGTTATTTAAAAATCAAATAGCAAGAATATTGCAAATATTATTGAATATGGATATAGTGCCCTAGCAAAAGTCCCCTTAAGGGGTGGCAAGAGTGGGGAGATCTTAATACATCTTGAGGGAAACCTCAAAATACAATTCGTTGGGTGACTTGAAAAGTCTACAAACAATCAAGCAGAGGTCTATCCTCTTTATCAGGGTATCCTCCTAACGAAGGATGCCAAGATGAAATCCTTGACAATCATAGGAGACTCAAGCACATTTATCAATCTGTTGATCTTGAAATTAACCATGTCCTATAACAAACTTGCTTTGATTATAGCCCTAATCCAGAAAGAGATTGGTGGTCTGCATAAGGTCTCATTTTATCAGGTTATATGAGAATACAACTATCAGGTTGACTCTCTGGCCAAAGAAACTATTACTCTCAAATTAGATGCCCTTAAAAATTTGAGGGGCATCATTTTCACCCAATTCCTCGACACCCTAAGGTTTTAGAGATGACAACATGTAACATCGCAATCAATCACCACTTGTCACGTAAATTCCGCCAAAAGGATTACAAGCAAGGAACTCATATTTGAAAGGGCGAGCCTTTCCCTATTTCACGTGCATGAAATTAAATTCGCTGTAGTTCTTGAACTCCTCAATGAAGATCTTCAATGGCAAGGTGGGAAAATAAAACATTGTGTGGAAGAAACTTGTTCCATCTAATGGAGGAAGATTGTTAGGCCAGAAATCAAACTGGTAAGAGCCTCACTCAATCTTTGGCTAAATTACTAGAATTTTTGCACGATAAATTTTGCCTCAGGGCATATGCAGAGTGCAACTATTTCTTGGACTTGGCCCCTCGAAGATGGGCATATTTGTATGAGGTTGACCTATCAAATTTTTTTTCATCTATATTCTAGTATCTTTGTATCGTTGGAGCTCTTACCTGACACAAAGATACATCCCAGGGGTGACGTCAAGAGAGGAGGCATTAAAAGCTAAGTGGGAGGGGCTCATGGGCCCATATTATAATGAAGGGTATGAATTTTATTTAAGTTAAGGAGGAAGGGTCTCACCGCCACGTGGTTCCTCCTCCCACAACCTTACTCCAATACGAATGCTCTCCCTTATCCCCACATGATAAATAAATAAAATTATAAATCTAATGTTTGTTATGTGGATTTATTTTAAATTGTATATATTTCGATTCTTTAAAATAATATTTAATCTGAATTACTTTTGTTATATTTAATTTGTTTTAGTTTTAATAATAGTTGATATAATTTTGATGTTTAAGTTTTTTAAAATAGTTTCTTCTTGTATGTAAAAATTAAAATTTTAATAAACTTGGAAATTTTAATAAACTGCCCAAAATT
Source organism: Pinus taeda (assembly GCA_000404065.3). NCBI lineage: Eukaryota > Viridiplantae > Streptophyta > Pinopsida > Pinales > Pinaceae > Pinus > Pinus taeda. The sequence goes on from APFE030730895.1 coordinate 142,123, forward strand.
CATTTTTCCCAGCACTTTGACAGTTTTGGGACTCAGACTATTGAAGGCTCTACCTTGGGTTTTACTCAACCAAATGAGGCACAGGACAGCTCGTTGGAAAGCTAAAATCATGGAGAATAATCTAGAAGCATTAACTCAACCAAATCTGAACATTTAATATGTCAAAATTTATCAGAAGTTGGAGCTACGAAATTGCAACAAAAAATGATTTTGGGAATCTGTTTTGGAAAAATTTAATTTGCCCAAAATGGCTTCTTGTTGCAAATTCCTTTTGGAATATCAATTTTGGAAAGAGATTATAAGCAATGTGAAGCACAAATTTGGTTTTATTTATTTATCAAATTAGTCTTGAATTCGTTAATCTGTGAACAAATTAGAAAATTGAGTTTTTCTTGCTTTTGTTTGGTCTGATTTTTCATTTTGGAATGGATTTTTGGCAGAGATTTGTTACAAAGAGATGAAGCCAAGGATCCGGAGCAATGAGGATTGGTCCAGCAGAGAAAAAAAAGAAGATTTGCAGCTCCAAATTTGATGGATCAAAACTGGTTGCAACAGCTACCCATTTTTGGACTCATTTTTGTAATTATAAATTATATTTTAGGAGAGGAAGAGGGGGTTCCTCTTTTCTGCAATTTGGACACTCTTTGCACTCTTATAAAGAGGATTTTAAGTTGTAGGTGAAGAGGAAAACTCAGATCTGAGTTATTTGGGGGTTTTCTTTTCAAGTTCTAGTCCTTGCCTTTGAGGCAGAGCATGCACTATTGCAGCTCTTTTCTCTAGTGGCAGAGTTTATAATTTTGGAGAGATTGTTCGAGATATATTGAGAAACAGAACAAGGATGTCAGGTTTAATAAATTGTACGCAAATACTTTTATTTGTTAATGCAAATTTCATTCATTTAATGATAGATTTTACCAATTGTTTCATATTTTGCACTCTTGTTTGATATGAGAATGATTGTTCATTAGATCAGCTATCTTCTCTGATGGAATTCTGGATCTGTTATTTATTTCTTATATTTGTTCATGCACTTCAATCAAATTTCTGAGTAATTATTTGCTCAGAAATTTGCCATCTAAAATCGATTCAAATGTCATTGGAATTGAGTGAACTATTTCCCAGTTTTGATGGCTCATTATTTATTATTTTAAAATCTCCAAACAAAGCATGTTGTACGCTTACTATATCAGTGGTTAAAAGTTCTTTTGCAGTCAGATATTCATCATTAAAAGAACATGTTAAATCCCCATTCTTTTATTCACTTCACTCTTGATTTGGGCAAGATCTGTATCTTGTCTAATCGAGATAGGATAGATTAGTTTTTGTTTTGCTGCTTAAATTTTAAATTAATTTGCATTTTTATCTAAAAAACATTTTTTGAAGTCTCCTTATGCAGGAGCAGCCTTAAGTGTGGCTTAGCTGAGCCATTAAATCAGCTTAAGAACTACTTTTTGCATGTGTACTACAGGAAGGTAGGTTTGATTTCCTCTTCTTGTTGATTGTAAATTAGAAACATCATAAGTCAACAGGGGGAGTGACGGGTAACTGGACCCAATAGAACCAGACGAAACCGCCAAATTAAATGGATAAGAGAGCTTAGTTGGGGCTCTGACTGGGTGGTCTTCCCAAATGTTGATAAGGTAATTTTTGGCCAACAACACATCTTCAGCCAGGCTGTTAGCATTCGCGCAGGGAGGTCGTATGCAGTCGTACGGTGTTGTACAAATATGTACATTGTGCATATCAGGAAGGTCATGAGAAGACTAGGGTAGTCAAGGCGTATTGCAAAAGTTGAAGAGGATAAGGGAAGTTTCCCACCTCACTGTAATCTATTTCTGAATATTACTATTGTTGAAGCAGACTAATAAAAAGCCACCAAGTTTGCAGGTTTTCCCCAATTAGGGATTTCCTAGGTAAAATTTGTTGTGTACAGTTTAATGGTGTGTTTGTCTTCACTTGTTCCTTATTTTTCGTTGCATGCTAGTTAGAAAACTCAGTATGAAGCAGCCTAATAAAAAGCCACCAAGTTTGCAAGTTTTCCCCAATTAGGGATTTCATAGGTAAATTTGTTGTGTACAGTCTAATGGTGTGTTTGTCTTCATTTGTTCCTTATTTTCTGTTGAATGCTAGTTAGAAAACTTGGTATATTTGTGGATTGAAGTTAAAGTCCAGTTTTCAGCACTTTGCTTAGGATAATTCGCAAATTAGATTGTCGAGTTTTAAGAATATCTCACATCGTATCAGAGCTAAGTCTCTGAGTGAAGATCAACACCCTTGTTTTGACCTCAGGAACATGTTTAAAGCACTATTGATAATATCGGCGATATTCGAAAATATCGTGATATTTTCGGCAAAACAATATATCACCGAGAAAATATCGCGATATTTTCTGTTTTGAAAATATTACGATATTTTCAAAATATTGGAAAATATCGGCAAAATATTGCGATATTTTGAAAATATAGGCTATGTTTAAAAATTTGAAAAAAAAAAAAAATTATGCTTGCCGATATTTGCTGATATTTTCGTCGATATTGCCGATAAGATGTTTTATGGACCCTCGCCGATATTTTGCTGATACCGATATTTTCAATACTAGTTTAAAGTGCAGAGGAGAGGTGCACTACAGTTGGAGGTTGCGCTAAGGTTTTCTAGCAATATGACCTAGGTTGTTGACTTACAGAACACAGATTTTCCAGTCAGACCAACACGCTAGGGCTTCTGAAGATTTTGACCAACAAAATGTCTTACCAAGGTTTGATACCAAAGCACAGTTTTGAGGGAGCTTCAAATTTCTACTCGTGGAAGGAGAGGATTACTGTGGCGCTTGAGGAACAGGGTGTGGAGGAGTATGTGGAGAACCCACCAGCCACACCATCTAATCTTTTGCAGTTGGCTCAAAATAACAAGAATGATGCCAAAGCGAGAAGGACCATTCTTGAGGGAGTCGAAGACCACATTACCCCTCATCTTTTCATCAAGAAAACTGCCAAAGAAATGTGGACTGCCTTTTTGGGCTTATACCAGAGCTCAAGTGAACCTAGAAAACTTGTGCTCAAGGAAAAACTTAGAAATATCTGGATGGGCAAGTCGACGCCCATAATCTCTTATCTCACCAATTTCACCCAGGTGAAGGACGAGTTGGTCGGTGTGGGGGAGATAGTACCTGAAGCAGACATGGTGAGTCTTGCACTATTAGGGCTTCACAAATCATGGGATAACTTCCAAGACGCAATGAGTGGCAGAGAAAAGCTTCTAGACTCGGAGTGGTTGTGGGATGATTGTGTACAGGAGGAGATTCGTAGGCTAGCTAGATTTGGAGCTCATGTTAAGCATGAGGATGAGGAGAACTTTGCCCTACTTGGCAAAGAGGGAAAGGCCAAGAGCAAGAAAAGCACGGGAGGGGTCGAGTACAGCTCCAAAGGCAACAAAGAAAAGAAGGATCTTAACAAGATAAAATGCTTTTAGTGCCATCAGTTCAGACATTACACCACCAAGTGTCCTTAGAGGAAGAAAGGGTCCAAGAAGGACCAAGTGCAGCTTCGACATAGGTGGACGAGTTCAATTCCAAATTTGAGGAGGAGTTCTCGCTCATAGGCATGGCAAGCTCAACAACCAATAGTGTATGGTACATTGATAGTGGAGCATCCCTCCTCATGACTAGGAACAAAGTATTTCAGCCAGATGACGGAAAAGTACATGTAGTTTCACATTGAGCTAGGAGATGATGATAGGTACTTGACTAAGGGCATAGGTACTATCAAGTTTGAGAGGAAGTGCAGTAACCCTCTTCTTCTCAAGGATGTCCTATACGTTTTAAGTCTTAAGAAGAACCTTGTTTCCATTTCAGCCCTAGAGGACAAGGGTTATGAGGTTATCTTTAGCAGAGGAAAGGCCTTCCTCAAGCCCTGCAATTGCAGAGCAACGAAGCAAATTGGAATGCAGGTGAAGAACCTCTAAAGGCTATAGTTTGAGACAGTCGTTGCCTTAAGTAATAGAGAGAGTTGTGAGCAAGGCCAAGACCTTGGGGAACTATGGCATAGGTGTATGGGCCATTTACACCATGGAGCGTTGAAAATCCTCAAGGAGATAGCCACAGGGTTGCTATAATGCAACACGGACTAGCATGACGTGTGTAAGGGTTGCACACTTGGTAAGTATGCCAAGACATCCTTTTCCAATGGTGACAACCGAGCCAACGACATCTTGGACTTAGTTCATTCGAATGTTTCTGGTCCATTCTCTTCTTTATCCCTCATAGGATACAAGTAGTATGTCACCTTCATTGATTACAATTCAAGGAAGACATGGACCTTCTTTATGAAGAAGAATGACAAGGTGTTCTCGAAGTTCCTGGAGTTCAAAGCCTTGGTGGAGAACCAAACAGGAAAGAAGTGTTGATTTTTTCAAGCATTCTCTAAACTGATAATTACTTCTTATGATTTTTCTTTTCTTGTATTCATAGTCATCATAAACCAATTACACAGAGGATCTCAACAGTAAAACAAAAAGCCAATAGGATCATAAAGAGACAGCCAAACAAGAACACAAACATTTACCCTGGGAAGACCCACATGGGGGAAAACCCCATCAACCTTTTCCTTAAAGAAATTGTTTAGTTCAACAGAGATACATCTAAACCTTTCTAGCCAAGTACAAGGTCAAATTGACCAGCAATAACTATGGTCAAACCTAGTCAAATTGCATTTTATGTCAAGTCAAACTGCTCCACAAGAATTTAGTGAACTCTGAGATATAAAGATGAAATTCGGCTTTCAATTCTACCTCAGAATTTCGGCTTGTTGCCTTCCACAAAAATTTGATCCTACTGCCCCTATAGAGATTCGATCTTGTTGATATCACAGAGGTTCAGTCTATTGCCATTACACAGGTTCGGTCTACTGTCATTACAGAGGTTTGGTATGCTTCTATCTCAAAGATTCGGCCTTCTTGTGATCCAAAACTAATCCTTGGATTCATCCTATATTCTACCTCAGATTCATCTTGATCTCTAATTTAGATAGTCTGAATTTTGCCTCAAAGGTGATCGGAATTCTTGCCTTGTTTGAGGATATTGAATGGCCTATATATAGCCATTTCAAGAGCTTGAATGGGCATGTCTCTTCACTGAGGGTTGACTTAACATTTGGAGCCAAAAGTTTGAAGTTTAAAATTTCAAATTCTCTTTTGAAACAAGCATGAAGAACATGCTTTCAAAAAAATTATTTTGACACTAGCATGAAGAACATGCTTTGCATTTATTATTAAGGACTAAAATATTAATTATGAAGACCGACCATAGCCACAAAACTCAACACTCCCTCTTTAGTTAGGGAGGTATTCATAATGACTATCTAGATGATCTCATGTTAACAAATCTCTCTAAGAAAAGGTTATAACAAATCCAACTACCATAATCTAGTCAACAATTGTGACACATGGTAAAACAAGTTGCCATAATCTGGTCAACAACTGTGACACATGGTAAATCAATAGCATCAATAGGTTATCATAATCTAGTCAACAACTATGACACATGGTAAACCAACAACATCAACTAGTTACCATAATTTCAATCGGTACCTCTAACCTATGGTATATCATCACCATAATCTTGGTCGATACTCCTGACACATGATACATCATTTAGCATCAACTAGTCACCATAATTCGGGACTATCTGACACATGGTATACAAACTAGTTTTGGTTCACCATCATTCCAATCAATATCTTTGACACATGGTGAATCTCCAAAGGCCACACTCTATTTGAGTAATTAGGGGCCTGATGCTAAACGAGCTTGATGGTCCAAGATCATTCTCCCTAATTCGAGTCAACATACTTGACATACGAAGAATGATTGTCCTTTGTCAGACCATTGTCCCTAATTCAGGTCAATATACTTGACACAGGAAGAAATTCAGTCCATGATTTTATCACATCAACACTCCCTCTTACTAAGAGAGGCATTCTCAACAAGTCCAAGCTTGTCCCTGAAGTATACAAACTTCATTATGGACAGAGGTTTTCTAAGAATATCAGTTATCTGCTCATCGATAGAAATGTACTTGGAGCTTCACTGCTCTCTTTTGCACCATGTTAAGAATGGAGTGGTACTTGATCTCAATGTGCTTCGACCTGTCATCATGCTCATCCCTTGCACCTAATCAAGGCAGTCCTGCAAGTAGCCTCTGAAGCCATACTGCTTCTCAACTTGCCAATCCAACTGCAATATACATGAACTCTGCAATACTGAGTGTAACAGATGTTTGCTTCTTGCTCATCCAAGAAATCATAACAGAGCCTGAACTGAAGCAATATCCTAATGAACTCTATCTGTCTCTTGCACTTTATGCCCAATTTGAATCTGTGAATTCTTGCAGTTACACTTCATTGTTTGAGACATATCTAAAACCATACCTAACTGTGCCATGATCAATTGTACCATGTTGGTACTTCAACACAATTTAAGCCACATGCCTTGGCTTAAACATAAATTGATCGACTTTCTTCACTAGGTCCATCACCATTGCTACTTTTTGGTTACCTTAATTGAGTGCTCTTTCTTAAACAACTTCCATTGTGGCAATCCTAGTTGCTTCCTCTGCCATTGTTATCTTCCAACATATCAGCGATCTCACCTAACAATATCAATGACAGTCCACCATCTCGAACTCAGAGGTCAACTACCTCTGAAGCTAAAACAAGGCTCTCTGGTTACTCCCTCTATTACAGAAGAAATTCTTTCTACCGCAGTTGCTCCCTTTGACACATGAATCCTTCTACTTCCGTCAGAGTCAAACCATACAAGATCAACCTTGATCCATTAAACCAAAAATACCAAGCCCAACATGTCTGCTTGTGGTCGTACAAAGCCTTCTTCAATCATGAGACTTCTTCTCATGTACCTCAAAACCTTCTATGTACACTTCTTCCTCTTCAATTATTTCATTGAAAAAAACGATCTTTGCATCCACCTGGTGCAATTTCAAAGCAATAAAAATAGTTCTAACAGAAGTGTACCTCACAACTGGAGCAAACATCTTATCATGATCCTTTCCCTCTTTCTAGGAGAACCTTCTATTCTCAACTCTTGCTTTGTACTTGTCTATATTGCCAACTGTTGCATGCTAGATTTTGTAGATACAATTAGAAGTCACCATTGACTTCTCTTCGGCACAATTAAAATATACTTCAAACTTGTTGATCTGCCTACTCCCTCTAAGGTCAAATCTCATCTAGTACAGTATCTCTCAACACAAATCATGATTTTGGGAAAGTCCTCTTGTCACAAGCTTTCCTTCATTCTCCCATTACATCCATCCCCTGCCAAAGCCTTAGTAGCCTTTACTATGTACCTAAAATCCTCACTACGAGGAAATGGAAGAACAATTACAACCAAGCAAAGCATACAAAGACGATACTAACTAATAGTAAAACAACAATAGTAATAATCAAGGAAGAAATATAAAATACTTATCTTTTGAGGATTATAGGGAAATATCAATGCCCTCTTGATCTTAGCCTTCTTGCATCCATCTTGCAACTTTGTCCTCAACATCAACACGATGTCGTTCCTTTCGTGTAAGAGTTAGGCTTTCTTCTTTCAGCGAAAACATCAACCTTCAATACTTAAGGTCTAGTTCTAGAGTTTTGTACAAACCCCAAGACCTTTCTTAATCATTCTCTTCAAGACTTACCTAGGGTTTATGAACCCTAGGACAAATGACATCATTAGACTTTGATATGTGCACCACACATACTCCCTTTTTCATCTTGCTTCATATCTCTTTAAAACCTTTATCACAATCAACATCAATCTCTTATATAATTTGATCATTAGGGAGGAGATTATGGCTACACATATCCACAAAAGGAGGAGGTATTGAATATTTATCTTCAGATATCACTATGTAATCGAAATGTCCTGGAAGTTATACACACCTTTCAACAGCCCTTGTAACAAGTGTATCTTTTAACACCAGTAATAAATTATATCTAGGATGTCTAAAACATAGAATCTTCATGCCTCCTTGATTCTTCCAAAGTAATTTGGCTTCTCAAAACCACCAACCTTTGAGCATGATTAAAAAATGTTTTTCATGTCACTTGAAGCAAATGTATTCAAGATGCATTCTGCCTTAACAAGAGACTTCAAAAGATTTGTCGAGCTTCTCAAAGGTTGAACAACTTCTTCTTGGCTTTATGCAAATGACCTACTTAATTTCCTCTGTTTCAGAGGTGAGCTTTGATCAAGTAACCATACTTCTCAATGACCTGGTCATATAAGTAATGGTACACAATGCAAGAAATATTTTCCATATTTGACACGATATTTCCACAAAGGTGACATATTCTTAGATTCTTGTGTATCAAGGAAATATCTTTTACGCAAGTCTATTCAAAATTTAATCCAACTTTGTCTTCAAGATGTCAAACATTCTCAACACATGTGCATTTTGGTTTTGTCCTTTAAGTTCATCGTTGTGGCCACTCTGGTTCTCTTCTCGCTAGCAATTGTGGCAGTCATGTTTCTCAAAAGAGAAACAAACAAGGAAATTATCGAAGAATGAGAGCAGGAATACTGGCCCCATAGATTCACTCACAAGGAGCTCAGCATCGCCACGAGTGGGTTTTGGGATGAAAACGTTTTGGGGTACGGAGGTTTTGGCATGGTTTACAAGGGTGTTCTCCCCAGTAGCAGCCAAGAAGTCATTGTGAAACGCATAACTATGGAGGTCACGGAAGGAATGAAGGGATGACTTATATCCTTTAGATCATTTGTAGTTTGCTCATACAGATTAATCATGATAATGGAATATGGTATTTCAACAACTTCCACAAAGATCTATCAATCAAGACATCAAACAAATCTATCTTCCACAAAGATCTATCAATCGAGGCATCAGACAAATTTAGCTACAGTGCCTTTGATTTGTGAATTGAACAATACCTTGAATTCATCTTATGGCATATGGCACAGTATGTATTCTAAAACTTGCTTATAGGAGGATTCACTTTGTAACCTTGTAACTGTTTACCAAGAAGAATTTTGACTTTGAAGAAAATCAATGAGAGTAATAACACATACCTTGCAATACAGGTAGACTCTAGAGAATTTCTTGAAAGATACCTTTGCTGGCTTTGATATTAACTAAAGCATTTTCAGACTACCTTTTGAGATTCTTCAACCTTTCTATTTGAGGCTTTACCATTGATTGCTTCACAAATTAATTTCAATTGGTACCAGATTGGAGTGGTTCATGGTCATAATACTCTAATACATCACTAGATTAAAAAGAAAACAATGTTGCCTCCTTAATCATTACAATTGTTGCTCCCTAGGTCGCATACTTAGGTTAGATAATCTTGTTGGGGTGTCTTTTGTCAGTCCTTGTCAAGAACACATTTTTGAAATACTTCAAACTAAAGGATTCATTCAATCCTAGACAAACTCGTTGGCCTTGATTGAGGTAGCTCAGAAATTTTTCAGTTAGACTTGTTGATCATTGAGGCCCTCAAATAGATGCTCGACCTTCCTAAGAGTCGGTCCAAGGCTTAACCTCAAAAATCTCGACCTTCCAACTTTCTCAGCCTACTAAGACAAGCTAGGATATTTCGAACTTCATTGAGTATTTCATGATATGAAACTTTGGCCTTTCTTTGATTGTTTGTAACATCTGAGATTAGGTTAATGGCACACTCCTTTATCATAGAGATCTGGGGGTTCTTTCAAAGTATGTAGACAAGGTTGCTTTGTCCACTGAGGCTCTTGGTCATCTGCTCTTTGGCTCTAAGGTTAATTTCAGTCCTTTAAACTAGGGCCGAGACCATTCAAAACAAGGTAGACTAACCTCCTATTAAGATGATAACCTATTAATTCTTAGTGAGTAATTTGGACTATTATTGTAGAAGGATTAGGTCTCCTTCTTGAGGGTTTCTCTTTCAAACCTCTCTCTGATACTATGCTAATTTTTTCAAGCATCCTCTAAACTGATAATTACTTCTTATGATTTTTCTTAGGTTAATCATTTCTTGTATTTATATTCATCATAAATCAATTATACAAAGGATTGTGAAAAATCTATGATTGCTTGAAATTATTCTTCTAAGTGATTATGTTTGTGTCTTCTATTATTTAATTACAGCAAATAACGAATATCCCACTATTGCAATCTTCACCAAAACAAATAAATGTTGCAGAAATCAAATAGGAACTGAGAAATAGATGAACACACACAAAATGACACCAATGTTTTTGGACTAACGTCCCCAGGAAAACCCTGAAGGGAAAACTAGTGAAGCAGATGAGGGTTTATATTTTATTATCTTCAACAAATTAGAGAGCACATAGATCTACTTGCCAAACCCTAGAAAATTTTCTCCACCAATTCGATTGGCAAATTGACCTGGAAACCCTTTGTTTCCCTTACAAAATCAAACTCGGCCTCCTCCAGTAAACGCACACAAAAAATGTTGCTACGGAAAATACGCACTAGCTGGAAACTGAGATCCAACTGATCCTGCACTCTTTTGGTGATCCTACACTCGCACCATGCAACTCAAACTGTCCTCCGGAAATGATTCTCGACAACTGGAAATACAATATGTTGCCCAGATCTGCGCACTAGAGAACTCGCACCCACTGGTATGGCCTTCTTGCAGAAGAAATCGGCCTTCCCTTTGACTCTAGAAATCTGTGGAAATCTCCCGTAAAATCTCTAATTTTTGTTGAACCCTCATTGATGCTCTGTTGGCTCGAACTCTTCCCTCATTGAATACTAGGCACTAGAAATTCACACTGCCTTGCTCCCTTGTTCATTCGATGTGTCTTCTCCAAGCCCCATCGACTTGCTCTTATAATTCTCTTATTGGAGCACCAACAGCCAAGATCTAATCGTGATCAATGGCTCATATCATATTAGACTTCGTCAAATCACTTTGGAGAAGTCTTTAAAGCAAAAGTCGATTTGCTTAATTAATTCACTTTAATTAACCAATTTCCCTAAGCTATACTTGGAAACACTTAATTATCCTGTCAATTAATTTAATTAAGGAATTTCATAGTCATATCTTGCAAAACCATTTCTGGGTATTGGAGATTTCGTGTTCCTTAGCCTCTGAGACACTTCATAGACTACGACACTTGACTGATGCTACACCAAACTCCATCTGTAAAAACTAACACTACTCCCTCTTAGCAAGGAAGGTGTTCCCACTCCCCAACATATTCCTTTACTCTATAGTAAGCAAAAGAACATCTTGCGGTTGGACTAATCACGTTGTTGGTGTCTGACATTTGTGATACAACTAGCTCTCACTGTCAAGCACGTTAGTTTTTGTAGCATCTGATGTATTCTAGCCACGAAATTTGGTGGAAAGGCTAGAATACATGAAATCTCCAAAACTCAAAAATCGTTTCTGGAAATTCCACCTACAGATGGCTTAGTTAGATTATTAACCAGTTTTTAAATATTTCCAAAATCTAAGCTTAGGAAATATGGTCAATTAATCAAAATTAATTAAGTCATGGTGCAAATCATCTAGAAACTCACACAGATTGACTCCAAAATGATCCTAGCCATTGATTAAGATTTAATCTTGGTCGTTGGTGCTCCAACTATGGATTATAAGAGGAAGTCGATGGGCACTTGGAGAAGACACCGGGAGTTCAATTTCCTTGGCAAATTGATTGCTAGAGAGTAACAGCAGTTGCCATAGAACCAGGAATCATCGCAGAGAGTGAAGGGCAGGGACAGTGAGGCTGGAGGAAGTTTTCAAAATCCAACGAGTGCATTTGCAGAGAGGCAGAAGTATCACAATGAGGCTGACGCAGGGGCTGCACAAAAGCCTCTAGAGGGCAGTTCAATTTAGCTGGAGAGAAGCTGAGTTTCAATTCCAGAGGCTAGGAAAGGGTTCTAGAAGACCGGAGAAACAGTTTCTCAGCCAGTGGCAGACAGGACGGCTACAGAAGCAGTTGATTTAGACTGAGCATGGCAGATACTGCGCTAGGGTGACAATGGCACAGGCCAGTGCAGAGGCAATTTGGACGACTCACTTGGAGCTGCAATCAGAGCCCGTATTTGCTTATGGGGTGAGGAGAATTCCTCACAGAATTTTGCTAGTATTTTTCCCTATAGGATTTCCAGATTTCGACATCCAAATTATTGTATTCAGATTTTCCCATTGTTGCATAATAATAAAACCCTCAACTACTGCACCAGTTTTTCCAAGTTAGGTTTTTCCGGGGACAATTGTCCAAAAATAACAGTTCATTTTTATTGTGTGTGTGCGTTAGTATTTTCTCAGTTTCCAGTGCTATTATTTCCGCAGTATTTTGATTGTGAAGGTTGCAGTGTGATTAATTTAGTATTTGCCACAGCAAACAAATTGTTAAAATTAATTAACAGTTAGAAGAATAATTTCTAGTAGTTGCAAATAGAATTCCAGTTTTGGAATTTTCACATGGTATCAAAGAGTGAGTGATCGCCGAGAAGCTCAGAAACAAAGAAGAGAATTTCGCTACTCAGTGGGAGCAGCAAGCCGAAATCCTTGAGGCAGCACAGTTCCTTGACAAGTAGGCAGAGTTACTGGGGCAAGAATTCGATTTTCAGTTGCAGGGTTGCAGATTAGTCGAATTGTCTGGGATTGTGATTCCAACAATCAAAGGGAGAAGTTGCAGCTCAAATTTTTGCTGAGAAGATTTTTGGTTGAACGCAGAGGGTTTTGCAGCTGTAGAACCAGCATCTGCTGAAAGATAAAACCACACACAGTAGATGGAAAATTTCTCTCAGGGAACTTAGAGTCTTAGGAGTTTGATTTTTTCAAGCAGATTGGTAGTAGCAACTAGCAGATCTCTGCATTCCAGAAAGGAGTGCAAATAGCAGAGCAGTAGCCAAGCAGAAGGAAAGAAGGGGGTTTCGACAATTTTTGAGATGGCCACAACAAGGCTTAGAGATCAAGATAGGTTGGAGGGTTCCTCCAACTATGTCATCTAGAAGGCCAGGATGTCCTTCTTGTTGGATGAATATGCCCTGAAGCTATACATAGGCAGTGTTGTGGCAATTCCCCGAGATCCGGATCAGCTAAAAGAATACAGGAAGGAAATGGCAAAGGCGAAACAATTCATCCTAGATGGAGTTCAAGACCATATAGTCTCACACATAGTTGGCAAGGATACTACCAAAGAGATGTGGGATGCTCTCTCCACGCTATATCAGGGCACTTCCAAGCAGCAGAAGATGTTCCTGGAAAAAAAACTAAGATGCCTTAGGATGCAGAAGGGGGAAGGCATAGATCCCTTCCTCGCCAAGATTCAGGAGGTTCAAGACTAGCTTGCAACTATTGGGGCATCTCCTCAACCAACAGAGCTAGTGAGATTGGCACTGAAAAGTGTCTCTGAGGAGTGGCAAGTTTTTGTCCAAAGTATATTGGGCAGAGACAGGCTACCAGAATGGGGCAAGATGTGGTCAGACTTGCAGCGGGAGGAGTTGAGGAAAGCTCTGTTAAAGAGCTCCATCAGTGGCAGAAGTCGCAGTGGATCGAAGGTGGTGAAGGAGGAGGAGAATGTGGCCCTAGCATCAAAGGGTCACAGTCAAGGGCAGGGGGAGCAGAAAAGGAAGAAGAAGGACCTGTCAAAGGTCAAGTGCTTCAAATGTGGTGAGCTTGGTCACTACAGCACGCATTGTCTTCTCAAGAAGAAGGACAAGTCAGAGAAGCAGGACCAGCAAGCAGTGTCAGCTGAGATCGACAAGTTGTCCTCCAGGTTGGAGAAAGACTTCGCGATGTTGGCAGCCATAGAGAGGTACAGATTTGGGCAGGGTTATTGAGGAGTCCACCTCATGGATCATTACCTTGCTATGAGGGCCCGGAGTATTCTATAGCAGGATGGATCATTGGCAGTTGATGTAGTCAATACCAGAGTGACAGTTGCAGACTAGTAGCAGCCAGAAACTGAGGAGTGCAATGTAGTGTTGACAATAGAGCAGGTGGCTCAGATGCAGAGTTGGCAACAACACAGATTCTCAGTGACAGTGCAGATACTAGTAGCAATCTGAGACTCGAGAGATAGATGCATCATACTTAACACAGTTGATTCAGTATTTTGGATGCTTCTCAATTGTAGTAGTTGTAGTTGCAACAACAACAGATGAGAGGGGGTTGCAGTGCAGATGCAGTGTTGGCAGCAATATAGCAGTGTCAGCGGTAGCACAAATGCAGCATCAAAGTTGCGCAGTAGTTGGTGGGCAGCAGCAACCAAACATCAGTAGCATGACAGGAGGTGATACAGAGATAGGGTGTTGTGGCAAGGTGTGCAACACTAGAGAGAACATAGTTCTTGCTAAGAGGGAGTGTTAGTTTCTGTATAATTGGATGTGTTCTAGCCACGAAATTGAGTGGAGAGACGAGAATGCATGAGATCTCCAAAACCCATAAATTGTTTCTGGAAATTCCACTTAGAGATGGCTTAATTAGATTATTAACCAGTTTTTAAATATTTTTTGAGTCTAAACTTAGGGAATATGGTTAATTAATCATAATTAATTAAGTCAAGGTGCGAATCATCTAGAAACTCACACGGATCGACTCCAAGATGATCCTAGCCATTGATTAAGATTTAATCTTGGTCGTTGGTGCTCCAACAGTGGATTATAAGAGGAAGTCGATGGGCACTTGGAGAAGACACCAAGAATTCGATTCCTTGGCAGATCGATTTCCAAAGAGCAGCAGCAATTACCGGAGAGCCAAAAATCGAAGCAAAGAGTGAGGGGCATGGACAGTGAGGACGGGGGAAGTTTTCCAGATCTAGCGACTGGATTTTTAGAGAGGCAGAAGTACCACAGTGAGGCTAACACAGGGGATGCGCATAAGCCTCTAAAGGGCAATGCAATTTAGCTGGAGAGAAGTTGAGTTTCAGTTCTAGAGGCCAGGAAAGGGTTCCATAAGGCCAGAGAGATAGTTTCTTAGCCAGTGGTAGACAGGACAAAATAGGAGCAGTTGATTCAGGCTATACAGGACAAAACAAGAGCAGTTGATTCAGGCTAAGCGTGGCAGAGATATTGCGCTAGGGTGACAGTGACGCAAGCCAACACACAGGCAATTTGGACAGATCACTGGGAGCTACAATTAGAGCTTGGATTTGCCTATGGTGTGAGGAAAATTTTTCACTAGAATTTTGCTAGTATTTTCTCTGTAGGATTGCCCTCAGTTACTGCACCAATTTTCCCAAGTTGGGTTTCGGGGACAATTGTCCAAAAATAATGGTGTCATTTTTATTGTGCGCTAGTATTTTCTCAGTTTCCAGCGCTATTATTTCCGCAGTATTTTATTTGCGAAGGTTGTAGTGTGATTTATTCAGTATTTGCCATAGCAAATAAATTGTTAAAATTAATTAACAATTAGAAGAAGAATTTCCAGTAGCTGAAACAGAATTCTGATTTTGGAATTTTCACACAGCACACTATTGTGCATACTCTGATTCATCTGCCACTAATTGTAGTTGAACCAATCTTTGACCTCACATTGTTGAAGCCTCTACACTATTGGTACTATCACTGCAACTGTGACTGATCTCCTCGGTACCTGAAGCACTAAGCTTCCATAGCACTGCTCCCTCTAAAGCTAGACTCCCTCTGAGTATCCATCTCCCACTAGGAAATCACTCTTGTTCGAACTGCAACTGAGCAATTTGCACTTCATGTGCCACTGCAACTAGCTTTGCACTGACTCTCGACAATTGACTGCAACTAGCTCTACTAACACTAATCCTACTACTATGGTATTGTGGGCGCTTGTAGTAAGGGCGATGATCCTATTGCAGCAACTGGAATTGATCTCCTTGTTGCTACTGCACAAGACCATGCCCATCCTGACACGCTAAGGTATCAGGTCCTCCTCCACCTGGAGGTATTGTAGCTATCAGTGCAAACTCCTCCAATCTGGCAGTCGCATCATCAATCTTTGTCGAAGTTGTTGTTTGCTACTACTTCTGGTCCTTCTTCTTCTTCGAACATTGGCTAACGTAGTGACCAACTCACCACATTCAAAACACTTGACCTTCGACAAGTCTTTCTTCTTCTTTTCTCCTCCCATTGAGCCTTGTTGTTAAATTGGCAACTAGCGCCGAACTCCATGTGGGTTAGCCTTATGGCAGCTGATAATTTTATTGGATCCCTCTCATCGAGAGGTGTAGGATTGATCCAAAGATCATCAGATTCCGATAAGTATTTATGGAGATATAAATTTATTTTGTTTATGTAATTATTATCAAGCCAACCAGCTCTTATGTAGGCTCTAGAAGCCCAAATGTCATATCTATTGAACCTATACGTTTTGGTATAAATAGAAGAGGATTTAAAGTCATTTAGACACTCTTCACGTGATCTCTTCTCCACGTCTGGGTTTTTGGAGAAGGAGAAAACGCCAAGAGGATTTGCTATGATGCCCTGGCCGCAGTAGCATAATGATCTAGATCTAAACACTGCTATGGAAGAAACCCTGGAAGCTGTCACTAAATACGCAGCAACAGGAAGGCTCAATATCTCATAATGCAGTCCAAGAAGAAACAGCGTAGAACAACAGGCAGTGTATAATCTGGGCAGCCGTGGCATTATGGTGAAACGCAGTCATATTAAACGTTGTGGCATTATGATAAAACGCAGTCCTGGCAATATTGAAGCAGCAGTCAATGTGATGAAAATGTCGCAGATAACATGGTAAGACCTATACGCTGTAACATATGTATGCAAATGTTGTTCTTGTTATATATCAAACGTTGTTCGTATAAGCTGTTCACGTTCATTTATACACAGTCATATATGGAATCTCATTATATGAAAACACGTTTATATATGGAACCACGCTATACTCAGTCCATACAGTGCACAGCACTACCACGCAGTCTCAATGTTCACGTTGGATAGCTATACGCAGTCATCACGCTGTCTGCAGTCAATGCTATACGCAGCCCTAGCTCATACACTATAGTGGAGCCTAACCACAGGAATATATATGCCATCAAGCCACAGTAAGGAAGGAATAGATGCAATCTCCGCAGGCAATGGAGACACATATGTAGGACATAAAGATCCGCAGGCAAATGAAGACAGTGGCATCTGCACGTTGTCATGGGAGACAAATCAACAAAGTAGGAAGCCACAGTCATGAGAGACCTGTAACTACCAATCTCAATTTGAAAGATGACATCATTACGTAACCCTAAACTATAGCCACATGATGCCCTTAACACTGTAAAGGAGTAGACTTATGCGCAGGGCATTGAGAAACATATACGCAACCGTGGAATTTATATATAGGCCATGGAAATTATATACAGGACATGGAATCTTTTATATGCGGGCCATGGCAACATTTATATATAGGCCATGGAAATTATATACAAGACATGGAATCTTTTATATGCAGGCCATGGCAACATTTATATATAGGCCATGGAAATTATATACAGGGCATGGAATCTTTTACATGCAGGTCATGGATACATCTATACACTGTCATGTTGACACCTTATGCACAGTCATGGAGATATGTTATACTTGTGAAGACAAGAGTCTTGAAGGGACACTCCTTGTCTTGGCCTACTCTCTAGATACACATTTGTAAGGACAGCAGCATGATGATGATGCATATTAGTATGGGCAGCATGATGATTATCATGTTTAGTGCAGCATGGTGCAGTATGCAGTGGTGCAACTAGAGGATGCAGCACAATGATAGGAATCAGTTGAAGCAGAATGTCTTCAACTGATCTCATCGTTATAGGAGATGATCTATGCTTAGATCTAGACAAGTCAAAGTGTTGACATCTGTTGTAAATGTACTCTCTCTCTCTCTCTTTCTTTGCTGAACTTTGACGATAAAAGAAGATTTGATCAAAGGGTTTCCCCACACATTGTGGGGTTTGTCCCTGGCTCGCGCCATATCTTGTGTCCTCTTGTCTTGGCTTGTCTTCTGCGTTTTATATTTATGTTCTATCTGCAGTTTATCTTAATGCTGATGTGATAGCTAACTGTGAAAATTTAAATAAATTGCTCTAGCATAGAACATACCTAAACTTAACACTTGTCCTTGACTAGGACCCTTCTTTTTCTTTCCCTTACTTGCAAGGGCTACATTCTCCTCATCCTCCTCCTCCTTCGGTCCCTTGTTGTTGTTGAGCCTCAGCTCCTCCAGAGTAAAGTCACTCCACAGACAATCCCATCTAGGTAGCATATCTCGCCAAGAAATGACTTGGACAATTATACGCCACTCCTTAGTGAAACTGTTGAGAGTCGTCTACACTAGCTTACTCTCTTGTGGTTTCTCTCCCACTACCGCAAGTTCATCTCTAACCGTCTGAATTCTAGTGAGATAAGATGTAACGCTTTCTCCCTTCTACATATTGGTGGTCCTCGGCTTCTCCTTGAGAATCATCTTCTGATTCTCTAATGGATTCTCATACAACTTTACGACGGCATCCCACATTTCCTTTGCAGTATTTAATGTTGCAACATGCAGGACAATGTGATCTTGAACCCCGTCTAGGATCATCCTCTTAGCTTTGGCCATCTCCTTCTTGTAGGTCGTTTGTTGTTGTGGATCTGTCTATATGGCAACGGTGTTCTCCACATACTCCTTTAGCCCATACTCATCCAACAAGAATGTCATCCTAGCCTTCCACACACCAAAGTTAGAGGCTTTGTCAAGTTTGTCCTGATCCCTAAGCCCTGTTGTGGCCATCCCTGCAAAACTCAAATATGTAGGAGGTTAAAAAATTGGAAGTCCCTTTCTCCTTCCAGCAACTAGATCTAGCCTCTTCTCCTACTCACACTCCTCCTACAATGCGCAAATTTGTACCTGCACTAGCAGATATGTTCCTGCACTAACCTTTGGTGTCCTTCCCAAAACTCGCATTGCTTGTTGTTCCTTCTAGGCAACTCGCACTGTTGACCCTAGAATTCGCACTGGTTGGACTGGCTAGTCTATACGGCCTCCTACTGCTTGAATTTCGATCTCCTCTCCCTAGCTGGAAAAAACTAGAAACCCTCTGAAAATTTGTTAGAAATTCCCTTTGTGTGATTTCTCTTCCTTCCCTACACATATCCGCAACTACAAACCCTTGCTACAATTTTTTTGCGCCCAGATCTACTCTTCGAATAAATACTTCTCGTCAATACCATTGCCTGTTGCCACAGATCTTGAGCAAAATCAAACTTCTCCACCTAGATCTAGAAATCGATTTTTTGCTCCTCTGCAAATACAATCCTAGCTTGGCCTGTGCAATCTGAATCCTATGCTTCAGATCTCTCTCTGAAGCTACACAATCTCACTTTCTTTCACTTTTGAGCTTCAGATCTAATCAACTACGCTCTGATACCACATGAAAAATTTGTGATTGCAAATTTGCAATAACTATAAACTATTCTTCTAACTGATTCAGTTTATTTGTCTTTTGTTATTTAATTAAAAACAAATAACGAATAGCTCACTACTGCAATCTTCACCAAAATAAATAAACGTTGCAAAAATAAAACAAGAACTGAGAAATAGATGCACACATATAAAATGACACCAATGTTTTTGGACTAATGTCCCCGGAAAAACCCCGAAGGAAAAAAAGGTGTAGCAAATGAGGGTTTATATTTTACTACCTTCAGCAAATTAGAGAGTACATAGATCTGCTTGCCAAACATTGGCCAAGCTCCGGAAAATTTTCGCCACCACTCCAACTTGCAGATCGACCTGGAAACCCTTTGTATTCTTTACAAAATCAAACTCACCCTACTCTAGTAAATGCGCACAAAAAATGTTGTTGCGGGAAATACGCACTAGCTGGAAACTGAGATTCATCTGACCTTGCACAGCTTTCGTGATCCTACACTCACACTAGGAAACTTGCTCTATCCTCCAGAATTGGTTCCTAGCAATTGGAAATACGATCTGTTGCCCAGATATACGCGTTGGATAACTCACACCCACTATTACAGCCTTCCTGCAAAAGAAATCGACCTTCTCTCTGACTCTGGAAATCTGTGGAAATCCCCCCTAGAAATCTCCCTCCAATTTTTGTTGAACCCTCTCATCGATGCTTTGTTAGCTCGAACTCTTCCCTCGCTGAATATTGCGTGCTAGGAAATTCATGTTGCCTTGCTCCATTGCTCATTCGATGTATCTTCTCTAAGCCCCATCGACTTGCTCTTATAATTCTCTCGCTGGAGCACCAACGACCAAGATCTAATCGTGATCAATGGCTCAGATCATATTACACTTTGTCAAATCACATTTGAGAAGTCTCTCGAGCAAAAGTCGATTTTCTTAATTAATTCACTTTAATTAACCATTTAACCTAAGTTAAACTTAGGAAACACTTAATTATTCAGTCAACAAATTTAATTAAGGTATTTCAGTATGATATCTTGCGAAACCATTTATGCGTATTGGAGATCTCGTGTTCCATAACCTCTTATACACTTTGGAGACTAGAACACCTGTCTAATGCTACACCAAACTCCATCTCTAAAAACTAACAAGGATCTCAATAGTAAAACAAAAAGCCAGTATGGTCGTGAGCTCCTGCTCATCGCATCCCTGCATCTCTCTTTCGTCATCTTCAACTTGCAACCCTATGCAACAACCAAAATTCAAGTTCTGCCCGCATGGACGCCGGAGGGGGCCCTCCCCCTCCCCTCTCTCCTAAGATCGATGCCTTCAAACGTCTGGTATCCTCCTGCTGCAAGAGGAAAGCAAACCTGAATCTATAGACGTTTGTAAAGAAAGTCGAATCCATCCCCACTATTGAACTGCCTGCGGAACGCCGTGCCAGACTACGCTGAACCTAGCAGAACACAAGCTCATTGATCAATTTACAGGCCTCTGGCCCTCTCCCAAAGCTATCGATGGTTGGGTCCAGCGAAATTGGAGGCCCCTTGTCTCTGAAGGAATCTGAAATCATCTGGTAGACAAAGGCTATTATGTTTTTGTCTTCGACTGAGCTGAAGATCGGGACCTTATTTTCCGAAACAGTCCATATTTCATGGACCCCCAAGGTCTCTATCTGAATAAATGGACGCCGGACTTTGATCCTTCCCAGGATATTCCTTCAGTCGTTCCTGTCTAGGTAAGGTTACCCCACCTCCCCCTTCATTGTTGGAACCCGGAATCTATGGAAACCATCGAGAACAAACTAGGCTAATACATTGATAGGGCTGAAAAGAGAGAACAATATTCGTGTGCCAGAATATGTGTCGAAGTCGACTTGGAGATAAGGTGGCCGGAGACAATCCTAACTGTAGCTGGTTGGTCTCACATTCAGGAACTTGATTATGAAAAGCTCCCCTTCAAGTTCTGACACTGTCATGGCTATGGCCATTTCGCTCGAAACTGCAAGAAGAAAACTGAGGAAGAATCTGAAAAAGAGACGGGCGAACAGTGGACACAAGCCCGAAAAGCAGGCACATCCAAGCAAACCAATAGAGTGAAAGGGAAAGGAGGGAATACAGAGACCGGAGGACCCTCTTCTAGGAAGAGACTACCTGAAGCTCAAGCCACAGCAAATGCCAACACTACAATAAATCCTTTTGCTGTTCTAAACCCTCCAGAAGATCAAAACCAACCATATCTTGAAGAGGGAGAGGTGCAGCAGTTTATTGAACAGATAGCAGATGCAGAAATAAACTCAGGATCTCAAGAACAAACTGGAGTAGCCACCTCGAAAATCCCTTGTGTAGACACAACCTCGCAGGAAACCCATGGCTCTCCAGTAGGCGCCATATCCCCACTTTCTTATGCAAAAATGATCAACAAGAAAAAGTTGATAGACAGCCCTGGTTCTTCTGAAGAAGACTCTTTTGAGCGATCCACCAAAAAGGCAGGAAGGAAGTCTCGTAAGGAGATCAGACAAAAAGAGGCAGAGAGATTAAAGATGCAGGGCAGTCAATCTACAATCGAAATATCACTAGGCAGAAACACAAGGGCTCGACCCACAAAGGGAGGACCTACTCCTCCCTTCCCTGGTAAATAATGCAGATTGTCTCTTGGAATTGCAGGGGTTTGGGGAACCCATTGAACGCTGAAGCAGTAAAAGATCTATCAAGAATGGAACCCTAAGATATCCTCCTGCTCCAAGAGACAAAGATAGAAGAGGATGCTCTTCTATCCTTAAGTCGAATTAAGTGGAATAAGAACTCAGGAAAAGCGGCCAACGCCCGAGGTACTTCAAGGGGCCTTGCAACCTTATGGTCAAAGGATATGTTCAGCTGAAAAGCTCCTTCGCAACCCAACACTAGATATACACATAACTTCAACATCTTCCAAGTAAGATCTCTTTCGCCCTCTTCAATCTTTATGTCCCAGTTAATTTCCAGGAAAAGGACTGTTGGAATTCTCTCTCAGCCTTCCTAGAAATCTACACTCCCCCAAACATCATACTGGTGGGGGATCTTAACATCACTTTAGATCCGAAAGAGAAAAAAGGTGGAGTTTGGGGTAAATATCCCTTCCACAACTCGGTGGAGTCTCTGAGTCTCTGATTCTTGCTTGGGACCTCCTTGACTTCAAGCCCAAGAAAGTTCATTATACCTGGACCAACAATAGAGTAGGTAATGCCAACATTGTTGCTCGCGTAGACTGGTTTCTTATTCAAAGTTCTTTGATGGAGGGGAAGCATTTAATCTCTTCAAAAAATCTACCTAAGATAACATCTGACCATAACCCCATCTCACTGCTGCTAGAAAAAGAGGAAGACTTAGGCCGTATTCCCTTTAGATTCAGTCCTCTTTGGGTACTGAGGGAGGGCTTTATGGACATAGTGGCTCACGCTTGGTCGCAATCAGTTGAAGGATCCCCCAACTTTGTGTGGGAGCAGAAACTTAAGCACACTAAGTATGCCTTAAAAACCTGGACAAAATTAGAAAAAAAAAAAACCTCTCCACTCCAACGAGCAATAGACCAAAGACTGTGCAGTCTTTAGCCGAGATTCAACTAGGCATGGAAGAAACAGAAACCACCAAAGCTCAGTTGCTCATCGAACAGAATGCCCAGTTCAACTCTTTTCTCTCCTTTTGCCAAGAAGAGGAGTATTAACACCTCAAGTCTCATAGCCTCTGGCTGCAAGCTGGAGATAGAAACACATCATTCTTTCACAGACAATGCAAAGCCGCCTCTCTCGGAATCATATCTCGGAAATATCCACCAGGGAGGCGGAAGTCATCAAAAGACAGCCTCTTTTAAAACAGGCCGCCACATCTCATTTTCAGCAACTGTTTCAGGAGGATGGTTCTTCTGATGATGATCTGGCTGCTGATTTTTTGTCAAACATCCCTTCACTTGTCATTGCGGATTAAACGTTGGTTTATTGAAGCCTTTTATAGAAAAAGAGATAGTGGAAGTCATATGGTCAATGGAACCAGATAAAGCCCCTAGGCCGGATGGCTTCACCATCCATTTTTACAGAGCTTGTTGGAATGTAATAAAACTCGATCTTCTCTGAATGACAAAAGCCTTCCAAAAGAAAGCCAAAGTGGGAGGGTGCACCAACTCCACCTTCCTTGCTTTAATCCCGAAAGAAGTTAACCCAGAGACTTCGACAAGTTCCGGCCTATCTCACTCTACAATGCCTCATACAAGATTCTCACCAAACTCTTAGCCAATAGACTCAAGCCTCTGTTAGGGAATCTGATCTCCCCTCTTCAGGGTGATTTTGTCAAAGGGAGGCACCTCATAGATAATGTGATCCAAGTGCAAGAAGCCCTCCACTCTAGCCACATTCGAAAGGAAAAAGGCATGCTCATCAAGTTGGATATGTCGAATGCTTTTGACCGGTTTAAACTCTCATTCCTCTATAAAATCGTTCTCTCTTTTGGTTTTAGTGTTGAGTTTGTCAACTTGATAAAAGCCTGCACATATAGACCTTGGATAGCGCCCTTGGTCAATGGCAGACCTGTTGATTTCTTCCAAGCTACGAGAGGGCTCCGCCAAGGGTGCCCACTGTCACCCTTTCTTTATATCCTGTTGGCAGAATCCCTAAGCAGAAAGCTAACAGTTGAAAAGGAAGTAAGCTCAATCCCAGGGGATAAGGCAACAAGAGGTGTGGATCCTATAAATCATGCCCTCTTTGCGGATGACTCTCTCCTCCTGGGAGGGGCCTCGATTAAGATAGCAAGGGCTTTCAATGAAATTCTTCAACACTTCTGCTTAATTAGAGGAGCCTTGATCAACAAAAGAAAAAGTGTTGTCTACAGTTGGAATGTAGATCATCCAGCTATCCTTCGAATAGCTTGCTCCTTGGGATTCCATGGGTATGACAAATGGGAAAAGATCAAATACCTAGGACTTCCCTTAACCTTGTGACCAAGCCCTCCCTCCCTCTGGATCGAAGTACTTAGCAAGATAAAAGCAACAATAGCATATTGGGGAGGCAAATGGCTAACAAAGGTTGGGAAGCCGGTTTTGATAAAGGTTGTCCTCTCCGCCCTCCCCATCTTCCAGTCTTCCCTCCTGCTAGCGCCCAAGTCTATCACGGAACAAGATCTGCAAGCTCCTTCGGGATTTTCTATGGAACAGGGATAAGGGCAACTAGAGCAAGTTACATCTGGTAAGATGGGATATCCTTAAAAGACCACTCCAGGAAGGTGGGTTATAGATTCGGGATCCAGGCCTGGCAAATTTGGCTCTTGGTGGAAAAATTATATGGCAATTGTATGCAGACAAAAAACATCCTGTCAGCAAGATTCCCTGGATTAAGGGAGGCTCCTTGAGAAACCTCACAACATCATCTACTCCAACAGGAACAACAATCTGGAATTTAAGCAAAAGATGCATCAATCACTTACAGCAGCATTTATACAGAATCCCGGGCAATGGTCTGAGAACCTTACTGTGGGAGGATACTATTCAAGGGAATGCCCATTTGGCCTCCCTAAATTCCTGCAACGAGAGAAAGATCTGGCTAGTGAACAAAGGTCTCCTCCGGCTTGCAGACATTTGCTCTTGGACAGCAAAGGGAATTGAACAGGATGGACTTTTCCAGGGGTCCCAGAACCTCTCCACGCTCAAAAAAACTTCTTGTATACAGCGGTCTCTAGCCTCGCCCCTGTACACCACTCATCCAAGGACAAATGGGGGTGGGGAAGAACAGGAATTTACACAACAGCTCAAGGTTTCTCCTCTTTACAATCTACTCATGCCCCTTCACTAACCTTGATGCTCTGGAAATCAATTTGGTCCCCCCTTAGCCTACCAAAGGTGAATTTCTTCACTTGGTTACTCAGGGATAAAAAGGCACTAACAGGTGAAAATCTGAACAAAAGAGGGTTCCACGGCCCCTCTAGATGCTGCTTATGCAACTTTGCTGCTAAAACCTCTGATCATGTAATGGTTGGATGCGATTTCCCACAAGCAATCCAGAAATTGGTCCTTCACGGTCTTAGTGCTCCCTCCCCCTCCCAGACATCTGTTGTTTCTTTTTAAATCTCCTGGACAGACCAAAATCTTGAGAAAAAGCCAAAAACACAGTCTGGAACAACATCAGACAAGCTATTCCAAAATGAATTTGGTGGAAAGTGTGGTTGGCTAGAAACGATTGCGTTTTCAACAACAGGCTTCGGAATTCAGTGGTGGTGGCGGCCAAAGTGAAAGCCCTCTTGTTGGAAATTGCATGTAAATCAGCTCCCTCCTCCTCTTTACCTTCAAAAGCTTCTGCGTGGCTAGGATCCTACTCGACAGGAGAGAGGAACGAACCAATCAGCAAACCGTTGAATGCTCCTTCTTGGCACTTGTGACTCACTGAAGGTGACTTTCACAAGTGATGGCAGGGGACCTCAAAAGCCAAGATCTTCTTTGACAGAGCGTCCAAGGGGAACCCAGGAACTGCAGGTGCAGGGGGTTTGATTCTTTCCTCGGCCAAAATAGAGTGAAACCGGCTTCAATTGGGTCCTAGGCACTAGCTCAAACAATCAAGCAGAGAGTTAGTCTCTTAAAAGCTTGTCAGATTGCGAAGGAGCTAGGTTATAAAATAATTCAAATATTCGGAGACTCGAAGCTGCTGATTAAACTTTTAAACTCCGGAGATCATTTTTGTAATCCTGCATTAAACAAAACTCTGCAGCGAATCCGAAAAACTATGAAAGATTTTGACAAAGTTGACTCTTACCACATTTTGTGGGATTTAAACAAGCAAACAGACTCTCTAGCAAATAAATTTTGTCTGCTGCCTCAAGGAAACTTTAGTCTCAATGGAGGACCCTGCTCGCTTCATCCTCTGCCTTAACCAAGCTACGGCAGGCAGATCTACTTTCATTGGCCTCATCACTAAGATTGAGCGATGTATTCGGAATTTTGAAATAGAACCCAGACACGGAGGAGATTTTCATTTCAAGGTTCTCTGAAGAGATGATCAAGTAAAGGCCTCAACTCCAAGAACCTCAACAAATTCATTCAGAGAAGGGCATATATCCCCTGCCTGGCTACAAGCATCCCCGCCTTCTCTAAATTTCGTCTCGTTTTCCACTGCTTACGAGCTCTGCATTTCAACTCCTCCTTCAAGCTTCCAACCATTTGTGATGTGCAAATCTCCAGCCACCAACCTCCCTCCCCCTCTAGTGACCATTTCCACCTCTTTACCTTCCCCCCTCCAGCGCCCCTCCTCCCTGTCAGTCACATTCAAGAACGCCAAGCAACAAGCAGAAAGATCAGCAAGCAGTCGTAGCCAACAAAAGGAACAGCACAACAATAGAAGGAACCGCAAGCAAAAAGAACAACACAACAATAGAAGGAACAACAAGCATAAGGAACAACCTCAGTCAACAAAAGGAACAGCAAGCAGAAAGAACAGCACAACAACAGAAGGAACAGCACAACAACAGAGAGAACAGCACAACAACAAAGGGAACAGCAAGCAGAAGGAACAGCCGCAGTTAACAGAAGGAACAAACCATGGAAAAATACTAGAGAAACAATGTTATGTAAATTTGCTTTACTAGCAGGACAATATGTTAGACAATATTCAAGAATAACTACAGAAATCTATGAATTTTTGAATATAAGCACAGGAGAAGGGACTGCGTTCCCAGCACATTCTCATGATTTAGTCTCTACTTATGCTACAGTGGATTGTAAGAGGAGCTTGCTCCATCACAACTTTTGGTAATATATCCACTATCTGATCTTGTTAAAAAAAAAAAAAAAAAAAGCCAGTAGGATCATAAAGAGACAACCAAACAAGAACACAAACATTTACCCTGGGAAAACCCAACAACCTTTTCCTTATAGAATTGTTCAGTTCAACACAAATACATCTAAATCTTTCTAACGAAGTACAAGGTCAAACTGACCAACAACATCACTATGGTCAAACTGCCCTTTATGTTAAGTCAACCTGCTCCACAAGAATTTAGTCAACTCTAAGATATAAAAGATGAAATTTGGCCTTTTGTTCTGCCTCAGAATTTCAACATGT
This sequence comes from Pinus taeda, assembly GCA_000404065.3. Lineage (NCBI taxonomy): Eukaryota > Viridiplantae > Streptophyta > Pinopsida > Pinales > Pinaceae > Pinus > Pinus taeda. Next base: position 169,576 of record APFE030730895.1, read on the forward strand.
TGCCTTCAAAGACATTCGGTCATGCTACCACGATAGAGGTTTAGTCTTGTTACCATCAAAGAGGTTCAGTCTGCTTCCATCACAAAGGTTTGGTCCTACTACTATTACAAAGGTTTGATTTGCTGCCATCACAGAGGTTCGGTCTACTGCCATTATGGAGGTTCGACCTTCTTGTAATCCAAAACTAATCCTCAGATTCATCTTATATTCTGCCTTAGATTCATCTTGATCTCTACCTCAGATAGTCTGAATTCTACCTCAAAAGCGATCCAATTTCTTGCCATGTTTCAAAAGATCGAATGGCCTATATATAATCGTTTCAAGAGCCCAAATGGGCGTGTCCCTTCACTAGGGCTGGCTTCATCATTTGGAGGGCCAACTTTGACATTTGGAGCCAAAATTTCAAATTTTCTCTTTTGAAAAAAGCATAAAGAACATGCCTTAAAAAACTTTATTGACACTAGTATGAAGAACATGCTTTAGATTTATCATTAAGGGCTAAAATGTTAATTATGAAGACCAACTATAGCTACAAAATTCAACAAGAAGGTCAAAGCATTGAAATTAGATAACGATGGGGAGTGCATCTCCAACACCTTCAAGGACTTGTGTGCCAAGGAGGGCATCACGTGGGAGCTCACCACACCCTATAACCCTCAGTAGAATGAGATAACAGAGCGCAAGAACCGGAGTTTTCTTGGGGAGGCCAAGGCCATGTTGCATGAGCAGGGACTACCATTATTTCTCTGGGCATAGGCATGCAACACTGTAGTTTTTTCTGCAGAACAAGAGTCCACATAAGGTGCTTGGACGAGTTACACTAAAGAAGGCATTCACCGACAAGAAGTCGGACGTTTCTCACTTCTGGATTTTTGGCAGTTTGGTTCACTACGCGTGCCTTCAGAGGGACGGAAGAAGTTGGAGCCTACAGCAGAAAAGGGCATTTTCATGGGCTACAATGAGATGTCCAAGGCGTTTTAGCAATTTGGTTCACTGCCACGTGCCTTCAGAGAGTCGAAAGAAGCTGGAGCCTACAATAGAAAAGGGCACTTTCGTGGGCTACAATGAGACGTCCAAGGCATACAAGGTGTATATACCAGCACTGAAAACGACAGTTATCAAGCACGATGTCAAATTTGAGGAGGAAAGGGCTCTCAGGAAGTCCATAGAGAATGAGCAAGCTACAACAAAAGTGGAGGAGATGCAAGCTCCTAAGCAGGAGGCTTAGCCAGCTCCTCAGACCACATCACAGCTAGTTGTTGGGAAGGTTGTACAACAGTTAGATGAGGAGGCACCACAGGAGCAAGCAGGGCCCACTCCAGCAATGACACGTAGCATAAGCAAAAGAAAGTCGCAGTGGGTTGATCAGTTGATTCAAGAAGCTCAAGATGGGGTTGAGGCACCCAATTCTACAATCAAGCCGAGCAAACAGCCATAGAGATACACAAGTTATATGGTATTGATGACTGAGTCCTTAGACTCAGAGCCTTCTTTCTACAAGGAGGCAACCTCTCAGCAAATTTGGCAAGATGCCATGGTGGAAGTGTATTCGTCTATGATGCAGAACGATGTCTCGGAGATTATGCCAAGGCCAGAGGGCAGATTTGTGATTGGATCCCGGTGGGTCTACAAGATTAAGCATGGAGCTAACAGGAGTGTGGAGAAGGATAAGGCTAGATTTGTAGCCAAAGGGTTCTATCAAGTGAAGGGCATTGACTATGACGAGACTTTCGCACCTGTGGCCCGTTATTCATTCATTAGGACCATTCAGTGCTTGCAGCGCAGAGAGGGTGGAAGATCCATCAAATGGACATGAAGACAACCTTTCTTAACGGTATGGTTGAGGAAGAGATTTACGATGAGCAGCCAAGGGGGTTTACAACACATAGCAGGGAGACGCATGTATGCAAGCTCGTGAGGGCTATATATGGGCTCAAGCCGACCCCACAAGCATGGTATTCTCACATTGATAGCTATCTTCTGGGACTAGGCTTCACCAAGAGTGAAGCTGACCCTAACCTATACTACATTATGGTTGAGGGCAGCCTCTCATTCTTGTGTTGTACATAGACAATCTCATACTAACAAGGGACGAGAAGCTTATCAGTGACTACAAGAAGGATCCCACAACAAAGTTTGATATGAAGGATATACGGCTTATGCACTATTTCCTTGGGTTAGAGGTATGGCAGGGTGATTCACAGATTTTATTGGGACAGGGAAATTATGCTCTAGAGATTCTCAAGAGGTTTTGCATGCAAGATTGGAGGCCCATGGCCACGCCTCTAGTGACACACTGGAGGAAGGTGGACACTAGCAAAGCAGAGCGAGTTGATGCCAGGCTTTACAGAGAGTTGATTGGATCGTTGATGTATCTTGTGAACACGCGACCTAACATTTGCTATGCAATGAACCATTTGAGCTAGTCCATGGTTGAACCTACTAGAGTGCATTAGGATAGTGCCAAACATATCCTTAGGTACCTTAGACGCACAGATGTAGACTAGGCAGGGGGTTTCAGAGACAAGAAGAGTACTTCAAATTGCACCTTCAATGTTGGGTGAGCATATGTTTCCTAGTTCAACGGGAAGCAGAGATCAGCGGCACTGAGCTTAGCCGAGGCTACATACATGTCTACAAGTTTGGTAGCTTGTGAGGCTATCTGGTTGAGGAAGTTGCTTGTTGGGCTTTTCAGTAAGAGGTTGGAGCCTACAGTCATACACTGTGACAATCAAAGTTGCATTAAGCACTCTAACAATCCAGTGTTCCATGACCACTCCAAGCACATCGAGATCAGGTACCACCATATGAGAGATTGTGTTCAGAGGGGCAAAGATCAAATTTTAGTACATTCCTACAGCAGAGTAGACAACAGATATATTGACAAAGCTTTGCCTAGAGGGAGCTTTGTCTATTTCAAGGACAAACTGGGTGTAGACCAAAACACCTTCCTCTCTAAGAGGGAGTGTTAAATGGAGCTAGAGGAGGAAGGATTTAGCCAATGTTAGACGTGTGCTAAGTTTGGCAAAGGGGACCACATAGACCAAGGCACAATTATACTTTTTTTTATTATTCCTTGACTTAGGAAAATTTAAATTTTCCTATAGTCAAGAATTAGAACGATCTCAGCCGTCCAAGGAGACTTAATCTCAGCCCTTCTGGGACTGGTGGGCCGAGGTCAATTTCTAGGAGGGAAAAAGGGCGCTCAATTGGTTCATTCACGCACTAGAGAGTTGGTGGCTAAAGGAAGCATGAAGAAAACTCTTTAGGCAAAAGTTTTTGCGAACTAAGAGCTTCAAATCAGCGTAGCCAAGGGAGAGAAGAGAGGCAAAACAACCTCATTATCACTTCCAGCCATTGTCATCTTCAGCCAGGCTATTAGCATCAACGCAGGGAGTTTGTACATAGTCGTACGGTGCTATACAAATCCGTACAACGCACGGATCAGGGAGGTCGTGAGGAGACTAGAGCATGTTGAATTTCCATGACCTTGGGTCTAGGTTAGAGTCTTAAAATCACTAACGCTACAAAACCAATAATCTCAACCATAAACTACTTTGCACAACAGAAATATAAAGCCATAAATCACATATGCAAAATATACACAGTTTTAAACAAAATTGTACAATATTGTACAATCACCAATCTTCGTTATATTAAACAAACTGAGTAATACAACAGTGTATGGTTTACAAGATACAAAGACAAACTTCGTTGCGCAACTTCTATGTCATATCTTGTCCTGTCGGTCCTTCGCTCCCGTACTGCTCACTAGTAGTGCCTTAGTCCATCAAGGCATCTACATATGCAAAATATACACAGTTTTAAACAAAATTGTACAATATTGTACAATCACCAATCTTCGTTATATTAAACAAACTGAGTAATACAACAGTGTATGGTTTACAAGATACAAAGACAAACTTCGTTGCGCAACTTCTATGTCATATCTTGTCCTGTCGGTCCTTCGCTCCCGTACTGCTCACTAGTAGTGCCTTAGTCCATCAAGGCATCTACACATCGAGACTCCAAGAGGGTTGCCTCCTATCACTGCTACAAGTCATGTCTGCTACAATGAACACAGGCTCATCAACTGCTCTCTGGGTAGGCCTAATTCCCGAGCTCCAATCTGCCACGCTAGCAACAACTTTAGTCCATCAAAGTGTTGCACTTTGGTACCATCCATCACCCAACCTTCAGTTGCTCTTCGTCCTTCAAGATAGCTTGTTTATGGCTACTTTGGGCTATCAACACACTACCCTCCAACCAGCTCTATGACACCCAACCTTGTCACTGTTGAATCTGCACCTAGGAAGATATTACTCCACCTCAAAATGTCCTCCAATTGGCTCCAACAGGTTGCACAATTATCTGATCCAAACTGGTCACTTCTTGACCCAATACACCTCCAAACATTGCTCCAAGTCTACTTGCATACTATTGTTATGTTGTCTCTAGTTAGGGCAAGTGCATGCTACAACAACCCTTCAAAATTCACCCCAACAACCTCCTTTTCGCTGTGGCCTAGGCAAGGTGAGATGGCCTCCTTGTGGGTTGTTGTTCTGGGCAAATGGCAGCCCTTAACACCCCACCGTTGGCCTGTTTTGGAGAGGCTAGGCATTGGCCTGTTTTGGAGAGGCTAGGCCTACGTCCTACTTCAATTTTTGCTGCACCCTAAGAGCCCTCCAAAACAGTCACTTCTCACCTCTTTTCTACCCCCAAACAGATCTGCAAACACCCCCAACAATCTCGGCCTTTCTACCCTGCAAGAACAGCCAAGCAACACTAAAACTTCCACATTGTACCTATAGCCACCTGAAATCTTCCACGCTACTCCTAAGGCATCTCCACGCTGTCCTTTTCTTCTCTTGCTTCACTGAAAATTTCAAACGATACTTAGAAATGTATTGCACACACATGTATACTCTAAATGACCTCAATATGCCTTGTATTTATACACATACAATGGCTCAACATCTCACTTGAAGTGACACATATCAAGTCGGACTACTTGACAACCAATTAATTATGTCAACTTCAAAAATTCATATCTCTCTAACGATAACTCGAATTCGGATGATTTTCAATGCGTTGGAATCGTCTTTTCGAGCACTATCATCCTCATCCATCACATGTCGTGAATCCATCATGTTTTTGCCCCAAAACCACAATGGGTGCCAAAACCCCACACTTGGGTTCCAAGCCCACACGCTGCCTTTGTGGCGCCTTGTCCTCCAAACCCTGAACCCTAGGGCTTGGAGTACCTCCCAAGCTACACAAATCAACATAGCAGTCAGGGCATGTTGAAGAAGTTGAAGACGATCAGGGAAGTTTCCCACCTCATTGTAATTGAGTTTTGAATATTACAATTGTTGAAGCAACCTAATAAAAAGCCGCCAAGGTTGTAGGTTTTCCCCAGTTAAGGGTTTCCTGGGTAAAAATTATTGTGTACAGTTTTATGGTGTGTTTGTCTTCATTTGTTCCTTATTTTTCGCTGCATGCTAATTAGAAAACTTAATATATTTGTGGATTCAAGTTAAAGTTCAATTTTCATCTCTTTGCTTAGCATAGTTCACAAATTAGATTTTTGAGTTTTAAGAATATCTGACATTTTGTACCAAACTATTCCAAAATGGGGAACACCCCCCCCAACCCAACGAGTTCCTTCCCAACCCTAGTGGAGCAGCCAAAGACTTATCCAAAGCTTCCTTCCTTTAGTCTTAAATGTTAGGAGGATCCCTCACTCTTACATCCACCAACTCGATTTGTACCAAAGAATCGTACCTGTAGGATATTTTCTTTTAAGGGAGGCAAGGTCAGGAATTGAACCCGCGAGTTCCCATTCAACCATGGATGTTGGATAAAGATCATTCAAACATTATTCATTATAATAATATGAGTATATACTCAGACCTAAAAATGCGGTTTGGGATTGGGGACCATTTACATTCTTTGTTTCTCCATACTTGATGCATGTCAAATATTATCATAGACATCTTCAATGTACATTTCATTGGAATAATTTGGAAAATAAGCCATTTACAAACTTTTCGAAAGACCTAATTGGGGTTTCCGATCTTTCTATTTGTTCAATTCCTTTCGTAATTTTGAAGACTATTGTAGAGTTATACTTAATTCCCTAAAGAAGGAAGAGCAGACAAGTAAGGGGCAAATATCACTCAACCAAAACAAACAACAACAACACAACAAAACTATAAAACTTATTAGATGGGTTTGTTCCTAATGAGTGAAATGAATAAAGGTGTCTTTTCCTCCTCTTTTATTTTGTAAGCCCAAAATAAATAGAAGAAAAGATTCTATATGCACATTTAGATTCTCGCAGCCAGACTCCTCGTTGGATCCAAAGGACTCTGATAGCAAGCCAATGCCACTATCACCCCCCTCATCATTAGCTATCAGACGCAGCACACTTGACATCATTGACCTCCAGCCCTGGACTTATTCACTTAGCCTTCTACATGATCGAGTTATATACATGTCTATGAGGTTGTTCTATTATTATATCCTTCTTGACTTCATTTTATCCTAGAGTTAGCTTTGGAATTTTCTAGGAGTTGCATTGGCAGTCCCACATTGTATTCGTACTAGTTGTATGCTTTTGTCCCATTGACCTATTTATGGTCATTTGTTGGACATTAATAAAAATGTCTTATCTTATATCAATCATCTCTGTGTTATTTGAAAATGTTCACTCAAATATATGTTATTCTACATAGTCTAAACTTGTCTCATACAAGTGATATTAGCACAAATAATCTTAAATCTTTCCCTTCTTAAACAAGTCCTTCACCAATGTGCCAAGGAATTAGTTAAAAGAAAGAATTGTCTAATGTCATAATGCAAGACCTAGTTTTTGTAATAGTATCTAAAATGGTCATGTGCATATGGACTTTGTGTAACAATAGGGGTTTGCACATACTAGGGATCAATGAGTCATTGCATCATTAGGGCAGCAAGTTGAAAACATGCTTTTAGGGAAAAGCATTCTCAAAGTGGGAGGACTTGTAATGGCATGAGTTCACTGTTCAATATGTAATCTAGAAGAGTTGAGCTGTAATTAAATGTAGAGTTCAACTATAGGTAAGCTATAATGTGTTTTTATAAACGCATATGGATTGTACATTTTGTTGAAGCTTATGGTCTTCAGAAGCTCTTCTCATAGACTTGGTGTCTTAGAATGTAGAAGATGATTTATTTATTCTCTTTAGGTTGCTTGGTAGAGTAAGTGATTTATGTCTTCTTTCCTAAGTATAACTTAGGAAAAGTACAATAATTAAGGTCAATTAACTATTGTGGATTATTAAGTCAATTTCTAAAGATAAACAATCAAATTATTTAAGTGATTTAGAAATGATCTCAACCATTGATCTAGATCTTCTAGGAGGGAGATTAGGATTAGGGATTTGGGTTTGATGAAGATTATAAAATAAGCCTAAGGAAGAGGTGAAGACACAACAACAAGGATAGAAAACAATTTTCTCTAGAGCAACTTAGCCAGATTGTAGAGAAGAGGAGGAAGAAGTTGATTTGAGGGATTTACAAGAGGCCAAATTGTTTGAGATTGCAGGGCCGCATTGTTGAAGCGAGAAAGAGGTTGATTTATTGGAAAGGTTGATTTTCCATGGCCAAATTTACTATAACAGCGGACGTGCGAGGGGAATGTGCAGAGCCGAGTTGCCAGTGAAGAGATGGGTCGAATTCTCCAAGTCAAATTTCTTCAGAGCCTGATTTCCATTGTGCCGAATCCTTCCAGTGGGGCGAAGTTGCAGGTTCTAATCAATGCATATTTCCTTGTAATTTCTTTGTGGGTCGAAACCCTGATTTTCCGCAGATTAATTAATGAAGGAGAATTGTTGTGGGTGTTTATTTCTTGTAACGTGTGATTGATATCTCTCTGATTTTATTTCCACTGCTTATTAATTTCGAAAAGTTAAAATACCAATGATTTTATTTTTCAACAATTCAGGATTTATTTGGTTAATAAAATAAATTGTTGGGAATTAATAATTGTTGCGAGAAAATCCCGGCTGCGGGTGTTAGTTAAGAGGGAAAGGACAATGGCGGGACTCCCATTGGGCAAGTGGCAGCCCAGTCCCGCCAACTGTCCTCAGCAGTTAGAGCCTGCATTCATTCCACCGCGGGCGAGGCATATAGCCGAGGTTCATTTGCAAGGTTGTAATAATTTCACAGTCCATTCCGCTGTCCACAGCAGCTGCTCTCGCTCGCTTCCTCTTCCGTCGGCCTTCGGGTTGCAGGTCATCCGCATTGGTTCGCACATGGACGCAGGAGGTGCCGCGCAGTGTATTTACTGCGAGCAGGCGCTGGTCATTTACCTTCTCATTCAAGCTTTGCATGTTGTTTTGCTTTGGTTTCTTCGTTGGGAAGTCTTGTTGTTGATTTCTGGGGTCTGGAGGCGTGCTTGGAGGTTCAGACCTCGACCCTCGTCTCTGACGGCCTTGGTCTCATCCTCTGTAAGTCTGCTCCACCGTGTTAGTCATCTTCGCGCTCTTCGGAGCTGGTCTGGGCGATTTGGGGCGTTCCATCTGGTCAATTTCATGTTTATGGGCGATTTGGGGCGTTCCATCACGGCTAAATTTCTCCCGTTTTCTGAGCCTCTGCCAATTTCCAAACCTTCGAGCTTCAACTCCGGGTCCCCCAAGCCCTCTCTGTGCAGCCATTGTTCTCTGTCTCATTACCGCTCCAGCCTTCCTGTGTCCTGTCTGCTCCAGCTCCCCTGTGTAACTTCCAATCCAGCTTCTTTAAGTCAATTCTGCTTCAACTCCTTGGTAATATGCCGCGCGAACGGCTTCGCCCCCCTAGCCGCAGAGGAGGGTCTAGGGGCGGCGCTAGAGGCAGATCCATCCCTCGGCATTCCCCGCACCCCTCGGATTCATCTTCAGATGGAATCGATTCAAGGGTCGCAAGGCGAGGCCGTGGACGAAGCAGGGGGCGTGCGCGTGTTGATGTTTGTGGGCATAGCTCCCATCCCTCTACCTAGTTCAGTTTCCCCTGCTTATTGGACAATGCCACATACTATGTCTCGATGCGCATTGAGAAATGTGGACATGCAGCTCCAGCCGAACGCCCTGCGGAACGACGGTCTCCGTCTCCAATCCTATGTCAGCCTGCGGAACGAAGGTCTCTGTCTCCAATCCTATGTCAGCCTGCAGAACGAAGAGCTCAGCCTGCGGAAGCCTCGGGTGCGGTGGCGGTAGCAGGACCAAGTGAACCAGCGAAAGATGATGCACCCTACACGGACTCTAGCGCATCGGATCAGTATGGCTGCAGGGTGGTGGAAGAGCAGCCCTCCACTTCTGTGGATACCTGAGAAGATCTCCAGAGCGCAAGGGTGGTGGTACTGGTCTCTGTTATGTCTTGTTATCTGTTATGTCTGGTTATATCTTATATGTCTTGTTATCTGTTATGTCATAGGAGTTCTTTTTGCAAAGTTGAAGCTGAACTCAGCTCTTTTGAGTCGAACGCGGCTTCCATGCGCGACTATGTATGCTGTTTTAGTTTTCATATGATACACTGTTGGGTCAATGTCGATGTCTGTAAGCAAGATAGGGACAGTGTGTCTGTCAGTATGGTTTTTTGGCAGTCTGTGGGTTCTCCAGTTTTGGGTCTGGGACAAATGTTGGTCTTCTGGTTACCAAGGTCAGGTGTCCAGTTGTGTTAAATCATTCTCAGCACGGTGATTTTGAGGCAAGCCTCGTTGTAATCGTTCTGTTACATTTTGTATAATAATAGACGTAGCCTAATTTACAAAAAAAAAAAAAATGTTGCGAGAAAATAAATCTAGGATGATATTAGGAGATTTAACACATTTCATTCATATCATTTATCTTATCTTTATCTTTGAATAATGCACTCTAAAATATCTATTATTCTGCATAGTCTGAAATTCTCTTACATTTATCCTGGTTCTTTTTATGATACTGTTAACACAGATGAGCATTTGCCCTATCTGTTGCCTTCAAACTCCTCCAGTCTAACTCCCAGTTTCCCAAATATTCCAAGAGTGAACTTAAGGAGAGCAAACTCTTGTACCGGGAAACTTATTATCAATTAATGGGGTTCCATGGGCTATGCAGATTTTACAAAAGATTTCTTCAAGGATTTGAAGGTCTCATAACGTCCCTCAGAGATCTTACAAAAATAATCAATTAACATGGAAAGGGGCAACTGAAGGCAACTTCCATTGTTGCATTTGCATTTCCGTATTTCTCACATCCCTTTCTAGAGGAATGTGATGTTCCTGACACCATCATAAGGGCTGTCCCCATGCAAAACCAGCCTCCAATTGCCTTTGCAAGCATGAAATTAATAAATAAGGAGAAAATTTGTTACCCATCTATGATAAGGAAATGTTGGCTCATGTGCATGCTCTAGAAAAGTTCAAACACTATTATTTGGACAACATTTGATTATATGGATAGACCACCAAAGCTTGAAATATTTCTTACATAAAAGCACTTAAGAGAACCACAAGCCAAGTGGGTGAGCAAGTTGAAAAGTTTCGATTTTGATGGGAATAAATAATGTGGTTACCTATTCCTTATCCCACATACCAAAACTAAAAGCAATATCTATTAACTACACTAGAACCAGGTGGAAATAAGAGATACTGTCTGAAAGATGTCAAAGAAGAGTGGGTTGTTGCAATGCTACAAGATCTCAAAAAGACATTAAAAAAAGGGACAGCGGGTATGCATTCTCAGACAATCTGTTTCTTAATGCCAAACACCTTTATTGTGTGGCCAACTCTAAACTTAAGGATATGGTCTTAATGAAATGTCATTCCTCACATGTTGTTGGTCATGCTAGCTTCTTCACCACTTATTCCAATATAAGAAATAAATTATTTTGGAAGGGAATAAAGGAGATGTGCAAAATCTTCTTATTTCAAGTGAAACCTGTCAAAGGAATCAACAGCGTAAAGAGTGGGAATTTATTAGCATAAACTTCATTACAGGGTTGCTCTAGAGAGAAGGAAAAAAATACCATTTTTGGTGGTCGGTTGATTGACTGTGTCTGGCAATTTTGTTCCCATGAATATCCCTACCAAATTCTCAGATGTTGTTTAAATGTTTACGTGGCATATTTTTAGGCCTCATGGACTTCTAAATAATATTGTCAGTGATCAAAACCCAAAGTTCATCAATAAATTTTACACTTGTCAGTACCACCTCAACACCAAGTACCAGTTATCAACTTATCATCCTCAAACGGGCAGCAAGCTTCCTGGCCAAAATGGTTGCACTCAGCAAAGAATTGGTATGATACAACATACCCCACATCCAATGGAATGTGCGATGTAAGACCTTTTATAGTTATGACCCTCATTTGGTGATTTGATTGGACCATTGAAGACATTCAAGTCCCATTTGTTAGAGACTTTTTGTAGGTTAGATATTTCTTGGAGCAAAGCCTACAAATATTGAAGCAGCTAAAGGAAAACCTCAAATTGGCCCAAGATTGAATGAGTCCCGAAAAAACCAACAACAGAGTGTGTAGGAATTCGAAGCCAGAGATTAGGTCTTCTTGAGACTACGACCTTACAAGTGAAAATCACTCAAAGGTCAACGGGTGGACAAACTTGGCCCTAGATACTATGGACCTAAAGGTTCTGATGACGATTGGACAAGCTGCATATAACCTTGAACAGTGAACTGCCAATACAAGCATCAGTGCACAATACATTTCTTGTCCCACACTTGAAGGAAGTGCTAGGGAAAAAAAAAATTAAATTATCAAATATCTTGCCTCCCCTAGATGATGGACATATTCCTTTAATACCAGAGCACCTTTTGGCAACTTGAGAGAAAAACTGGGGCCTGAGGTTAAAGGTACTACCAGAAAGGATCTGCCATTTGAGATGTTACATAGGAAAGCCCTAAACTAATGCAACTTCTGCCACTACAATTACTTTGGGACAATGTCATTCAAGGAGAGGGAACTGTCATGATCTCTAAAGACAACCTGCTTTAGTGTGAATCGGCAAGTGAGCCGGTTTCATACCCACGTGACACAGGATCAATTCCGACTGTTGATACTATATCTCTAGGTGCCTACATATGCCCCTTCCGCAGACACAGGTAAATCAGGAGGATTTGAACCTCTGTATATTAATTGGTTTCAGGTGGTTAATAAAGAGTTGTTATTAAATAGATTGATTTCTGCAATACCATTGTTTTGATTCCCAGATCAGTATTGTGTATATATGATAAATGGCTAAAAGCTGAACAATGTAATATGTAAACTTGTGCATTGAATGTTAATAAAATACCTCACAGGCTGCAGAAGAGGAAGGACAAAGAATTAAAGGTTATGACGCCAAAAAAAAGGGGAAAGACAAGGGGAGCTGGAGAGGGCTAAAAGAAGATAATATTATGTTAATCTTATCCTAAGCCCTGAACCTTGTTGAATTAGTGTTCCTTGATCCATGTAATATTTTATGCTAATCTAGGGATTAATTGCAGGAAGGAAATACGTGGATTATCCATAGAGATACATGGCCCCTTCACACCATGCAATTTTTGCTACGCCTTTTTTGCCCATATGGGGAAGAGAGAGAACTTAAGGTTTTCGGGGGGAGATTTCGAATGATTTTGGGTGCAATTAGAGTTCAAAGGTTGTTAGGGGTAGATTTCGAATGTTTTGGGGGGCAATTCAAATTGCTAGAGCGTCCAAACTATCATGGGATTCAAAGAATCAAGGGATCGAGTGACCAATCTATTCAAACTACCATTCCAGTGCAAATCTTCATGCTGTTCAAATTACCATTCCGTGGTGGAACACGAGTTATCAAATGTTGGGAGAGTTCAAGTTGCCATTTGGCTGGGAAAATTGGGAGAACTCGAATTGAGATTCTGTTGGGGAAATTTGACAGGGTTACTCCCTAAAAGCTAGAATGATCATTGTCAATTGGTTTTATCTTAGGTGGATAGGGGGAAATATTGTCATCATCCCCACCCAAGTTCAATTCCCGCAAGTGACATGATCAGCTCATCATTGAACATATTGTTGTAATGGCTTTGAACCTTCTTGTTGAACGACCTTGAGCTCTAAAGAATATCTTACCTTTACGTGCAAGTTGCAGCAATGTTGCACAAAGCAGGGATGAAGCGGGTACGTTTTTGAGAAGCGAAGCATCAGAGGCATCATTTTTCAAACATCCTTGGAAGCGAAGCATCTTGGAAGAGTCTATTTTATATGTGAGTGTGTGTATTTGTTAAATTATGGTATGTTCTATGCTTAGAGCAGTTTGCTTCTTTTCTTCTTATTATCCCCTGATTAGCAATCACATATACATTAAGTAAAGTGCAGATAGAACATTAAATGATCGACAGAAAACAAGCCAAGACAAGAGACACAAGATGTGGCAGCTAGCCAGGGACAAACCCCAATGCGGGTAAACCCTTTGATCAAATCTTCTTTTATCTTCAATAGTTCAACAGAGAGAAATAGTACAAAATCATAATTCTGTAATTTTATATCAGCAGCAGCAAACCCTAGATCAGCAAAGTCAAACGTAGTCAAACGAGATGAAATTGACCTCCAATAAACAGCCTGAATAAGCAGCCCCAAAAACACAGTCAAACTGCTGTTGACTAAAGTCAACCTGCTGCCCCAAACTAGGGCAGTCAACGCTGGTCAAACCAAAGGTCAGATCACCTCAGTTTGCATACCAAAATCTTTGCCCTTCCTAAGAGAGGCAGCCACACCAAAACCGCACTCCTAAATGGTCAACGCTGGTCAAAGAGATGACCTGCAGCTTCTGCGTCCTTCTTTCTGCGTCTTCCTTGCCCTACTGCGTCCTCCTTCTTCCCACGTGTGAGTTGCTCCTTGTGTAACCCAAAGCTAAGGGGATAGAGAGAAGAATGAGTGAGATGAGATGAGTTGATAATGAATCAACCTCACCTGTACTTATATGATTTGTTGGGCATGTGTACCACACATTTAGCTGTTGGCCGACCTTGACAATTTGTCAAGTAAATACAAATAAATTCATATCTCCATAAATACTTGTCGGAATCGGATGATCTTTAGATCAATCCTACACCTCTCGACAAGAGAAATCTAGGAAAAATATCAGCTACCATAAATAAGATGACCCACATGGAGTTTGGCCCTACTTGCCAATTTTAACACTCCCTCTCAACTAGGGATAACTCCATCTGCTAATCCATCTGACCATCAATCCTGTCCCAGCCATCAAATGCAATGCCTTGCACTGCTTGGCTCTTCTCTGCTGAACTATGAAGAAGAAGAGATGATCGAGGATGTATCATACCATCCTCCACTGACCCGAAGTCAGTCTCAGTGTGTCAACCACTCTTACTGATCCCAGATTAATGGAGGTCATCAGAGCATAGGGAGTATGATAGATACAATGATGCATCCATCGATAGTACTACTAATGGTCCCTAACCCCATTTCCCTACTCATTGATTAGATGAGAGGTACTTCCCATGAGTCCCAGACTGCATGAGTAGGATGCCTCGACAGGAGAACTAATCATCATGTCCACAGGAGAACGAATCATCCTGTCCACAGGAGAACGAATCATCATGTTCAACAGTGGCCAAAGCAGAACTAATCATCTTGGCCCACAAGAGAACTAATCATCTTGTCCCACAGTCGCCACGGGAGAACTAATCATCCTGTCCCACAGTCGCCACGGGGTGTCACAAGGGAAGGTTGAATCTTTCACCCTGTACATAGCACACCACCAGGGGATAGTGAGTCGCCCTGTGGTTGCATGTTACTCCAAGAAGTACCCCGCCGGCCGCGACCCCCTGGAGCTCCCAGAGCTCAATATATGCATCATACACGACCCTCATAAGAGGGTCTCTCAACGACACCAAGTCGTTCTCGGAAAGTCAAGAATTTGACCTTTCCCAGGGGCTTCGTCAAAATGTCGCCAACCTGTTCATCTGTACCGATATGTTGGAGCCTTATTGTTCCCCGTTGTACCATTTCCCGGATATAGTGGTACCTGGTATCGATGTGCTTGGAGCGATCATGAAATACGAGATTCTCTAATAGACGAATCCCACTCTGGTTGTCACACAGGATCACGGTAGTATCCAATGTGAATCCAAACAGCTCACTGAAGAGTTTCTGCAACCAGACTGCCTCACAAGAGGCCATACTAGCAGTAATGTATTATGCCTTGGCGATGCTCAAAGCCAGCGACTTCTGCTTCCTGCTCATCCAAGGTATTGAGGTAGATCCCAAAGAGAAACAGCACCTGGAAGTGCTCTTTTGGTCCACCACATTGCCTGCCCAATCAGCGTCGGTATATCCATGTAGTCTCACATCTCCGGCAGTGTATCTCAAAACATGTGTGATTGTGCCACGAAGATATCTCAACAGATTCTAGGCACCAATCCAACGTGTGTGGTGAGGCTCAACCACATGTTGACTCAACGTGTTGACTGCAAAGCATATATCCGGACGGAGTTCACCAAGAACATCAATGCTCCAATGAGTTGACGATACTCAGTAGCATTTCGTAAAACAGGTCCGGTAGCACTACCGCTTAACTTCTTGAAGTCAAGCTCCATCGGGGTAGTCATGGGCTTGCAGTCCACCATACCGAACCTTTCCAATATCTTTACCACATATCTTCCTTGAGATAGGAAAATCTCCCCTGGTTTCTGCCAGACTTCCAGTCCTAGGAAATAGTGCATCAGTCCTAGGTCCTTCATCTCAAACTAAGAAGCCAACTCCCTCTTACATTTGTGAATGAGACGGTTTGCACCTGTTAGAAAGAGGTCGTCAACGTACAGCACCAGTATGAGAGGTTTGTCATCTTCAACCTTAAAGTAAAGGTTAGGTTCGGCTTCACTCCTAGTGAATCCCAGCTTCATTACGTAGCTATCAATCCCCATACCACGCTCGGGGTGCCTGCTTCAACCCATAGAGGGCTTTCTTCAACCTACACACGTGAGATTCCTGATCATGAATCTCAAATCCTTCGAGTTGTTCCACATAGACTTCCTCTTTGATCGAACCATGCGAGAACGCGGTCTTGACATCCATCTAATGTAGGTTCCATGCTTGTGAAGCAACAAGGGCTATGATCAAGCAAAAGGTGGTAAATGGACCACTCCCTCGCATAGTGGTCCATTTTGTTGCAATTGTAACATCATCCTTTAGGTCCAGCCTTTCCTTTGGATTTAGCCCCATAATTGTTTCTTCTTTTAGCATGAGAAGAAAACGCAGAGGTATTGGCTTTAAGTGCAAGCATTTCTTGCTCTTCCATCCTTGTTTCTTCTTGAATACATCTACCCATCAATTCCTCAAATCCTGGGATGACATTATTGTTGAGAAGAGTAGTCTTGAATATATACCATTCAGGTGACAGTCCTCCAAGAGTTGTGATAGTCATTTCCTTGTCAGAAACTACTTCCCCAATAGATAGGAGATCATTCTTGATCTTGGTGATCCTTAAGAAATATGCTTTCATACTCTCATCTTTGCCCTTCTTAAGTTCCTTCAGCTTATTTCTAAGGAACAAAACTTGATTTGCATCATTAACTTTAAATAAACTCACCAGTCTATCATAGATTTGCTTGGAGGTGGTCAGCTCGGAAACGTAGGCCACCAAGCACTTGTCGATAGAGTCCCGGATGATCTTCTTTGCTTTGACTTCTCCCTCGGTCGACTTGCTTCTGGCAGCAATGGATGCATTTGATGGAGGCGCAACAATATTGCCTCTCACATGGTCCAACACTTCCTGATCTTCTAAAGTTAGATCGAAAGACATCTTCCATCCATGATAGTCGGACTTCTCACGGAGCTTGTCTTCGGCAGAGAAGAGTGTTGAGGACCCCATGAAGTTTTTAGGATAGCCTTGCCAACCTTCGGTGATTGCTCTTGCTCTTGCTCTTGCTTGGGCTTTGTCTTCACCTCAGCTCCGATACCATGCTAAATTATGGTATGTTCTATGCTTAGAGCAATTTACTTCTTTTCTTCTTATTAGCCATTGATTAGCAATCACATATACATTAAGTAAAGTGCAGATAGAACATTAAACAATCGACAGAAAACAAGCTAAGACAAGAGACACAAGATGTGGCAGCTAGCCAGGGACAAACCCCAATGCGGGGAAACCCTTTGATCAAATCTTCTTTTATCTTCAATAGTTCAGCAGAGAAAAATAGTACAAAATCATAATTCTATAATTTTATATCAACAGAAGCAAAACCTAGATCAACAAAGTCAAACTTAGTCAAACAAGATGAAATTGACCTCCAATATGCTTGGTCAATTTCCCAATCATCTAGTCCTCGAACGGCTTGAAGAAGCAGCCCCAAAAACACAGTCAAACTGTTGTTGACTGAAGTCAACCAGCTGCCCCAAACAAGGGCAGTCAACGCTGGTCAAACCAGAGGTCAGATCACCTTGGTTTGCGTGCCAAAATCTGTGGATTGCCTAGGAGAGGCAGCCACACCAAAACTGCACTCCTAAATGGTCAACGTTGATCAAAGAGATGACCTGCAACTTCTGCATCCTTCTTTCTGCATCTTCCTTGCCCTACTGCGTCCTCCTTCTTCCCACGTCTGAGTTGCTCCTTGTGTAACCCAAAGCTAAGGAGAGAGAGAGAGAAAAATGAGTGAGATGAGATGAATTGATAATGAATCAACCTCACTTGTACTTATATGATTTGTTGGGCATGTGTGCCACACATTTCGTTGCTCGCCGACCTTGACAATTTGTCAACTAAATACAAATAAATTCATATCTCCATAAATACTTGTCAGAATCGGATGATCTTTAGATCAATCCTACACCTCTCGATAAGAGGAATCTAGGAAAAATATCAGCTGCCATAAATAAGATGACCCACATGGAGTTTGGCCCTAGTTGCCAATTTTAATAGTATGATGTTGCATTTATATTCAAAAAAACATCAAAATGCTAAATTAGTTGCAGAAAATATGAACCCATGCATATTTGATGATTGATTATTAAACCATCAACTATCTAGATTCTAGCAATTACAAAGCTCCATCCTCATCTCCAATAGAATAGTAATATCCAATGTCAAACCTTGGATCTAGCCTAAGTTGCAAGAAACGGTGGCAGGGGAGGAGTTCCCATACGGAAACGGAAACGAAATGCGGAAACGCGTACGGTACGACCCAGAAACGTGTTTCTGGCCGTACTGGCACGTTTCTCGAGGTGGAAATGTGGCCGGTACGGCCAGAAACACGTTTTTGGGCCATACGACGCCGATTCCACATGCAACTTGACCTTTTTTTAATTTTTTTTTTACTAATTTGTCTTCTAATTTTTAATTAGGTTTTTCTAATGCCTTGTAGTTGCTTCTAGATGCCTATCTAAAGTTATAAAAGTGAACTTTTGCCCTAGTGTTGATATGCATTTCATCAGGAAGTTTGGGGCATATGCAGTTCATGGTAATGTTAAATTCTTAAAGTAAATGGATGAAAATGAAAAATAAAGGATGAGTCACTTGGATGAGTCACTTTTACTTAAATTTTTAACATTACCATGAAATGACAAAGGGTGTTTGAGAGTGGTTTCGCTCTCATTGGATTTCATATGGAGAAAGTAGAATATTAGATCTCACTCAAAATCCAACAGAGTTATCTGTTTTTCAGGATTTCAGGATTGGGGAGATTGCAATGTTTCCATTGGATTTTATCATGTACTAGGGTATGGAACTTGTATTTAATCAAGAGAACCAAGCCCTCTATGTAGGGGAGACTTCCAATAATCAAGAGCATGTAGGGTACTAGGGTATGAAACTTGTATTTAATCAAGAGCACTATGGTCGTTCGACTATGTAGGAGGAGACTCCCAATCAAGCACAATACAAAAAATTAGAAATTTCTCGTGGTTGATTTTGAATATTTCTATTTTTATTATGTGATCATTCATGAGTAAATGTGATGTAAATTTAGAGACTTATAATGTAATAAATTAGAATGTACCATATATTCTTTATGATTGCACATATTTCTTAAATGTCCTAATATAAATATATATATATATATATATATATATATATATATATATAATATATATTCGCATTTCTCCGTTTCCAAAATTTGAGGGGGTCACGTTTCGTACCCGTGCCCGTTTTGGAAACTCGTACCTGTTTCCCCGTTTCGTGCAACCTTGGATCTAGCATATGATTGCATAAATAACCAATATCCACTATCAAATTCAAGTGGACAAGGCCAACAATACATAAAACAATAAGTGATCATGCCATGTGTTCAACTCTCCAGCAAAATAGCTACATGAAGGCACGATACCTCCATCCAAAAGGGGAATAAGACCATGCCATACACCAGTGTCTAGGTTCCCAAGACCTCTATGTGTGTTGCTCCATTAAGAAACTCTCAAGATATGCAATGAGGTCATCTTTAAGAGGTTGAGATAGATGATCACTCCACCACAAGATCTATGGTTAGTTTTATTGTCTATTAAGAGTCATGCAAAATATATGAAAACATGCATATGTTCTCACTCTCCCTCATCCCTAAACCCACCCTAGGTCCTACCCTTAACCCAAACTTAGAGAAAAAAACGAAAAAGTCGCCCCCATGGAACCGTGCCTATTCCCCTAGAACCATGCGCGAAGCATTGTGGAACCATGACAGAACCATCACGGTTCCACAATGGCAAGAACCGTGATTTTTGGGCAAAAGCACAGTTCCAAAATTTAAGGATACAATTCCAAGGCTGGTTCGAGCATGGTCCCATGGATAAAAATAGTGCATGGTTCCAGCCTTCGGGCCAGGGGGGTGGGGGCAATTCCTGCAACACTAGGTTGGAGGGTGGGGTGCTTTATTACATGGAAATGAAAGCTAAAACGACCATAGGCCAGCTATGAACAGTTTATGGAAAGCTACAGCTAAGAATTATGTGAAAATTGTGGTTGTAAGGAATGATAATCACCATCATTGAGGAATTTCACTACAGCTGAATTGCTGATAATCCCTGGAAACCAGCCGTGAGATTTCTTGGCCATCCTATGCTGGAGCCTCAGAGGAAAGTAGGATTAGCTTGAAGGATTCCTAAGCGAAGCAGGGGATCTCATTCCTTTAGTTGTGCAAGCTGATGGGGCAAAGAAGATGGTGGATTGGGACCATTGTAGGTGTAAATACTAAATATCAACTGTGAGTCTGGGAATTGGACTGTGTGAAGAGAATTAGATCCAGCCATAGGAAGAATTCACCCTTGTGGAGCCATAGCCTCAGCTTAGGGGTGGCCTCTGTTTCAGAGGTACTTGGTGCAACAGGGAGCCTATGGTTGTGTGGAATGTCCTTCTTCTGCAACCAGTTGGAAGACAATTAAAGATAAGTGTCACCAATTTACCTGTGAAATGTGTTGAATTAATGCTGTTTATGTCATGGTTCTCATCCCTTCCTACCTGCTCAGTCCTGTTTGCCTGTGTAAGCCTGAATTTATAATTTATGGTGCCACTTTCACTGAATAGTTAATTATCCTTGCATATGCATATGCAAGATATCTGCCTAGAAATAAGAGGCTTGAAAATAGACAACAGCTCGCAAAGATTTAAACTATGTTTTATGGAAAATCTTTGCACGTATGTCTCTTTACCATTTAAGGGGTTCCTCTGGCCTTTAACCTTTGATTTAAATCCATTTCATCTCTGTTGCTAAACTCCCTACGATGTGGGTTTAGTAGTGCCTTAATCGTTTGAGAGAAACGAACATTTCCTGGAATTTCTCCACATATATCAAATCAAAGAGTAGAAATATAATCATTTTAGATTTTTCGATGTTGCTCAAAGAAACATAAATGTCTAAACATTTTGGTCATGTTCATTAAAGCACATTCCTTTGCTGCTTTTAGCAAGCCCTCACAAGAAGCAGATTGCATTGTGGATGATTTCTAAGAGTTATAAATCGGCAAAGCATATTTTGTGATATTCATCAAAGCACATTTCTTTGCTGCTTTTAGCAGATGCTCACAAGAAGCAGATTGCACTGTGGATGATTTCTTAAGAGTTATGGATTGACAAAGCAGATTTGTGATATCAACTTTAGCATCAACTGCAAAGATCTAAGTATATGAAATGTATCTGTTTCTCTTATAGGTTTTTGGATTTTATATTATGTACATATGATATATATTATAGATCTGTACAATCTAACTAAGTTTTGATTTTGTTGTGACTCGAGGATTATAACATAATTATATATGAATTACTGGAGTAATGAGTGGCTAGCCATATTAGGATTAGAACAAGCAAATTGCCGAGTGCACCTAAGGTCGATAAAATATTTCAATTTGGCATACCAGGAAGAAGGGACACTCTGATAAAAGATGTTTGTGCAACAGTTTTAGGTAGACAGATAATCATGTTAGAGCTGTTTCCCATGTTGATTGAAAGCGCTCATTAATCCCCTCAGAGAAGTCAAGCAAACATGGAAGAATTGATAATCAACATCATTATGCATTCTGGACTATATCTCAATAAATTAATATACTTGACAATACATCAATTTCAAAAATAGTGAAAAACAGAGCATTGATAAACTGCTGCACAGTGCAATCACAAGGACAAAAGTGGAGTGATCACACCCATCCTTGTGCAGTAGAATCCCCACAAAATATCAGATAGGTAAATGGATCGTCTAACAGAGAGATAAGCAATTGGGGAATACACCGGAAACTTATGGTCAGACAAAATCATAGGCATATCTACTAAATCTACGTAGCAGTGTCGCAGGATAATGCAACAGTTGACAACCCCACAGCGACAATTTTAAAGCAAATACTAAGTCTTAAGGCATATCATTTCGCAGGGAACTCAATGGATCTTGGACGCAACATGACGAGCAGAAACCACTTCATTCATGTAACCAGTTCGAGAAGAGAATCCTTCAATCAAGTCGAGATTTGCTTTTCTTCTTTTGCATCCTAGTCGGTGTGAACTGCACTCGCTGCTATCGTTAACATTAACATCTAGATCAAATTAGTTAATCTAGGGCAACATAAATACTAGAACCTCGATATAGATATAGAAATATCGATCATGGAGTCATCATTCCCACTTGAAACAATGTTAAGTTAGCCCTAATTTGGACAAAACGTCATTGATTTTTAGAAACGGCCTGTGTAACTGCAAAGCTTCATCAGTTTTAAAATACCTTGTCCCTGGCAACTACTATTATTTCGTATGCAAGAGCTAATGCTTGCAACCAACAGTTGCCAGATACCATTCAAACCCTACCTATCAGACAAACCCATCTCAAAATTCAAAAAAAGGAGAAATATTCTTACATGGAAACTTGAGCTCGTTGGGCTGAACGCTCAAGAGTTCTGACGACATGGTTGTCCCTTTGTTTCTTCCTTGCTTCTGCTACTCTTCCTTCTTTCGTTCTGCTGTATGGCCAACTCTGGTTCCTTCCCTTGAAGACGGGAAGTTCGTATGGCAACTGCCACCAGACACTCGGCTAGAGAAAGGGCATCGTAAGATGTTGCATCGATCAGGTGGGTATTAATAGGTCCCGGATTGAAAGCGACCCGATTTAAAGACAATGTACAGCAATTGATGCCTTACCAAAGCGACACTCTTGTTGCTATTGGTGGTCAGGTCACTCGCACGCAATGAGAATTGGTACACTGGATGGAATTGGTAAGATCGATCACGTCTGGTTGATGGCAATAAGAACCTATATACGAAGACAGCAGAGGGAGATGACAAGGATGGTAGGTGATGTCATCACCACTGGCGACACATGACCTTTCCAAATAAACATTTCATTTCATGTGATCACACGGTTTCAAATTTTAAATTGAGAGGTAATAAATTCGAAAGAATTATAAAAATATTTACCGATCTCATATGTACACCTATTAATAAAAGAAAATTGCCATGTATATTTAAAGATTTTTTATATTTAAAAAATAAATTTGAAAATTATTAATAAGAGAAAATTGGATGTATATTTAAAGATTTTTATATTTAAAAAATAAATGTGGAGTAAATAAAATGAATATTTTGTGATCACACGGTTTCAATATAAATTTTATATTGAGAGCTAATAAATTCGAAAGAAATATAAAAATATTTACCTATCTCATATGTACACTTATTAATAAAAGAAAATTGCCATGTATATTCAAAGATTTTTTATATTTAAAAAATAAATTTGAAAATTATTATAAGCGAAAATGGATGTATATTTAACGATTTTTTTATTTAAAAAAATAAAAACTAAATACAATAAAAAGAATGAATATTTTATATCATTATGCTATTGAGTTTACGAGGTTAAAAATTTTTTGTATGACATTGTGGAGTTTATTGAGGTAACAAATTTGTTTGAACGATGAAAAAAAATCACTAGAATTTGGTAGTAGGAGTGTCTGAATTGTGTTTTTGATGGTGGAAATGGATTTAGCGCCATCAAAAACCTCAGGGCACCCAAAATCTTGAAGTTTGATTGGATGTACAAAAAAATTTACACAACTTTATCTAAATCTTGTTGAAATTTCCATGATTTTTCAAGCAAATTTGAAACCTAGTTAGACCACGGCATTGTTTAAAATTAAAAATTAGTATTTTAAAAGTAAATTTATGATAGATTAAAAAGTATGATCACTACTTCCATGTTCTTAAATTTTTGGAGCAAGGTCTAAAATATCTAGGTTTCTTCTTGAAGCCTAATGATTATCGCAATGAGGATTGGGCATCACTGGTCATGAAGGTGGATAAGTTTTTAAATTGTTGGTGTCAAAGATGTCTTTCCATGGTTAGTCGTCTGATCCTTATCAAATTGGTTTTGGAGGTTGTCCTGATTTATTGGGATTCACTTGCCTAGATCCCCGAAGTGTATTTTAGAGGTAATTATAAGGCTTAGTTCTTTTTTTCTTTGGTCTGGAAAGAAAGAAAAAGGGTTTTTGCCTTGGGTTAGATGGGATGTCATTGCCATACCAAAGGGCTTAGGTGATTGTGTTTTAAAGAATTTATTTAACTTTTCCAAAGCTTTATTAGCTAAATGTGGATGGAGGTTAATTGCTACAAAACAATCTTTGGCAGTATGTAGTGTATAAAAATGCATTACCCCTTTATCTCTTGGATTGGATCCATAAATCAGATAAACCTAAAAAAAATATTTCAATAATATGTTATGTGATTATTAATGCTTTTGATATTATTGGTAATGGACTTACTTAGTGAGTGGGCAAAGGTGATAAGGTTGGACTGGGTATTGATCCATGGCTTGGATGTGCCTCTCGTCATTTGCTAGCACTTCCTTTAATTCATTGGCCCAAAGTCTATGGTTTATGTAAATTGTCTCATATTGCAAACCCACGTTGATTTTCTCTCTCGCATCAAGGTTGGCTAACTACTGGGGATCTTGGTGTTGTGGAGGAATTTAGATCTCATTGGCAAGATTATATTCAAGCTTTGATAGATGGTCATGTTCGTTTATCTGACAGACCGAGTGAGGTTATCTAGTGCATTGCCCTTTTGGCACTTATTATCCTAAGATGGGTTATGTTTATCTTATTGCTAAGAGCTTGAATTTAGAGATCAAGTGGTGGTGGAATGTTATTTGGAAGGTTGAATGCCCTCTAAAATCTAATTATTTTATGTGGTGCCTTATGATGAAAATAGTTCCTACTTGGGATGTTTTGCAAAGAAAATACAGTTGGTGTCCTTTTTATCAAAATGATGTGGAATCAGCACATCATGTTTTTATGTTATGTCCCTTTTTCAAAATGTTTGGTTGCATTGTGAGTTTCCACTAGGTTATTATATTCCTTTACAGGTGTTGGTTTGGAGGAGGCATGGCACTCATTGTATATAAATCCCTTCAATTGTTATATAAAAGTTCTTCCTCTCATTACATCATGGGGGTATGGTTGGCTCATAATTAGGCTTTCTTTCAAGACTTCGAGATGAATCCTTCTCATATTGTTGTTGAGGCTTTGGTTATTTTAACTCATCTTCCTCAAGGCAAAAAAATAGTTGCTCCTAGAGTGATCTTGCTTGAAAGTTTTGATTCATCTATTCCATGAGGATATTTTAATGGTGTTGCTATTGAAAATGGGCAGAAATGTGGAGGTGGTTTTGTTTTATATCTCAGTCCAAATCACTTTTTCAAAGTAAATATTGGCCTTGGTCCAAGGACCAATAATAAAGCGAAACTTCTTGCTTGCAAATACCTATTAATGTCTGCAAAATGAAAGGGATGTTCAAGGATTCATATTTTCGAGGATTCTAAGTTATCTGTGAATTGGATTAATGGTTTTTTTTCTTGTAGGAATATCTTACTTGGGCCCATTGTTGAGGATATTTCTTATATTATTGGTTCTTTTACATCTTTTACATGTTCACATATTTACAAGGAAAGAAATTAGGATGTGAATTGCTCATGAAAAGACGACTTTAATATGGAGAAAGATAATTGGATCATAATAGAACAAGATAATGATTTTTATGAGGAGTCAAACCATTTTGTCACCGATACCTAATTATGTATCTTTCAAATGTCATTTTTTTGGCTACATGATCTTTATTACAACTATTCTATTCAACGCTTTGCGAGTATATAATTTAATGATGGATCTAGTTGCTTTTTGGGGCCCTTTTTGTTTTCATACATTATGTATCTATAAATATGGGAATGTGATGTTCTTTTATTTCTCTCGTGTTCCCCATTTGCTAATGTAAAGTTTTTTGGTTGTTCTCTCATTTGGTATAAGGAGATGTATTTATGTGTATTCTTGATAAGTGGTTGTTTTGGCTTAAATGTAAACTTTGTATAGATCTTTGGAGGATAATTTTTGACCTATACTTTTGAGTGTATATGTAAGATGTAATCTCATAATTTCATATGAATGAAATTACGTTATTTTTCCTCAAGGAACAAAAAAAATTATTCAATTATAAAAATAGAATATATCAAAAACGTTAGTGGGGAAGATGCAAGCGGAGACAGTGGAGGACAAAACCAGGAGACAAATGGAGAACTAGCTCCAGATGAAGGCGATTGGGCAGCAATTACGAGTTGTAGAGGAATCACTCAAAAGGGTGGTGAATTTAGAACGTCTGCAAGACAACAAAATTGGAGACATGAACAAGATGTTCTCCATCTACTTGAAATATATCCATAATGTGGATATCACACTAGGGCAAGAACCGTGAGAGCCTACTCAGCTCACGAATATCGGGTCAGGGAGGTAACTAGAGCAAGCGGCAAGCAACCAGCAACTCAAGGATCAGGGGTGGCGGCAATAGCAACTTCAACGGCAAAAACAACACCTGTGTCTGGTTTAGGTGTAGCGAAAGCAACACCAATGCCTATAGTTAAATGATCACGAGTCTATTTCTTTTTTGGCTTTGTTTTTCGTATGGCTATCTAGGCCATATAATAGTAATAGGGTGATAGATAGCTTTGTAGACGTACAACAGGAAGATGGACTTATAGATAGACTGCCCTCGAGTGGTAAATTGATAAGCAAAAGTAGTAGTAAAGTTAATTTTGCAGATAGTAAAGTTAATTTTCTAGATCTTTATAAGGGATACCAGAGACAAAATAAACTTATGGCATGTCTAATTAAATGTGTGGTCAAGACTATCTTTTACTCCAGCTGGTCTGGTTCCAAATCTGGTAAACCATTTGGTTATGATGTACTTTATGTTTATATAATAATATATAATTATGTAATTTAACTATATTTAATTAATATTTGATATTAAGTATCGTTTATTTGTTTTTTTCTTTGGAAAAAAAAATAAAAATCAAATCAAATCAAATCAAATTAAACAATTTAAATAAATATATCCAATTATCTAATTTAAATATATTTAATTAATATTTGATATTTAAAGCATATTATATAAAATATTATGAAGGTTTTGATTTGATCTTTATTTAAACTATATCAAATATGTACATAAAGTCTTTCGGATTAATCACATCATAGGATTTGGTCGACGTTTAACTAACTAATGTGTTTTCTCCCAGCGAATTTAATCTTTCTTCTTCTATACATTAATAATAAAATAATATTATTATATTTGATTATTATAGAAAGCAATAATATTATTAAAGGATTGAAATACTAGAATGATATTATTAATCTCTGAAACAATAAAAATAATAAACACCATCAATATATTATTCATATGATGTGAATATCTTTAGTTCTCCTCCAACAAAATATAGTCCTTCTATAATATTACTATATAAATTAATAATATTGAACTATAAGTTAGTATCTAACCCACCCTTCGATTAGTCAAACCCTAACAAATTACCTTATTTAAACTAATTATTTTTAGATGACACTACTATTAATACATTTAACTTATGATTATGAAATAAAATATTCAATTACTTATAACAATTAGTTTCTAATATTATGAGTCAAAACCTAACAAACTATATTAGAAAAATCAATTATTATTATAATATTTGAAACTAATTATTTCTAGATAATTTTAAAATAAATATTAATAATCTAATTATAATATTGAAATGAAATTTTTATTTATTCTCCCGCAACTATTTCTTAACTAAATTTAATATTATTAATTTATAATATCGAAAATAAATATTTATTTATTACATATCAGCTAATTTATAACTAATTCATTAAACAATGTAACAAATTACCTAACGGCTAATTTGCAACGGCTAACTTTGGGTAGTGATGCATCCTTACTATTTATTCCCTCAGATCTATTGATTTCTCACCTTGTCCTGAGGATGAACCACATTAGTTGGATCGAAACGTCGACCAAATCGTAACGATGTGATTATCCAAAAGACTTATATTTACATTATGGATCACAAAAATCTTAGATCTAACATATATTCATATTAGAAGTAGGAGTGGTGAATCTAATAGTTGTAATTATGTTTTTCCATGTGTTTCTCATTTTTTGTGTAGCAGGGCCCATTGAAAGTATGTAACATGGGTACTCCTTGGATGGGGAATTAAATTATGCATCTAACGAGTTGTAGACACTCATTGGATGTGAAATTAAATTCAACATTTAACAAGTACCCATTATGCATACTTCTTAGAAGACCCACATCGATAAAAATTGAAAATACATTAAAACACGTGTTGCACTTGTAATAGATGGAATTGACCCATATCATGGGAGTATCCTAAAAATTAGTAATAATAAACAAACAAACAAATAAATAAAAATATTTCATTATCAACCATAAATAGAATACTTTAATTCCTACCTTAATTTTACATCAACTTTATAAAAATAAAGTAGTTGGAAATTTAAAAAAATATAATTTAATTTAGAATTTCTTACTTTTTAATATAAAAGATGTGTGTAATTCATTTAATACTTTAGTATGGAGTTGACACATGACATTTAAAAATGATATTAATATTAGAGGTCATTATATATAAAGAGAGATAACAAAAAATATTTGTATTCCAACTATAAATAAAATATTTCAATGCTCATATTATATCATAATTTTATATCAATCTTATATAAAAAAAGACTTATA
>APFE030730895.1:216726-279937 GCA_000404065.3 Pinus taeda
TAAGGAGTGAATGTATGGTGTTACCCTACCTTAAGGGTTTGATCAATAAAGTGAATCATTTCTATCTATTTCAATCTTGTTATTCTTGGGTTTATTTATATTTTCATATATTTCAGGGTTAGATTTACAACAAGTTGTATCAGAGCCAGGTTCTGATACCAATTGTTGTATATCTGACCCAGAATATATGATAAATGACAAATATACCCAATAATAACAAGATCAAAATAGATAGAAATGCTTCTTTATTATCAAACCCTTAAGGTAGAGCAACACCATACATTCACTCCTTAAGGAAGGAGAACACTCCACAAGCCATATGCTTGTACATACAATAATCCTTCACAATATTTCTTGACTCTCTCCATGTGGAGTCTCTAGCCTCTATATAGGCCTCATACATGTAATACCATGGATCATTACCATGGTTCCCTCATACCATCGACTAATACCATGGGCCCATTACATTATTACTAACTACTTGTGGTCCCTTACATGATATGGGTTAACCACCTTATTTATTACTATGGCCCATCCCATTATTACATTATTTCCATGGGTACCTCCCTTGGTACCCCATATTATCCCCCCCTAGGTATATAAAATTCTCCTAGCTCTTGGCTGGTCTCCCTAAGAAGAAAATCGTTGAAGCTGCGAAGTTTGTTAAAAAACTGGAGGATATTCCAGTGATCTCTCTTTGTCCAGAAACCCCAATCCAACTTGCTCTGTCGTTAGCTGAACGGGCTCTCATCGGCCAGTTCACTGGGCTATGGCCATCTCCAAAATCCACCGAGAGCTAGGTCATCAGAAACTGGGCACCGCTAATCAAAGAAAATGTCACCTCATACTTTCTTGGGAGAGAATACTTCCTCTTCGAATTCACATCAAAGGAAGACAAAGACCTGATCTTACAAAACGGCCCCTACTTCATGGGCCCTCAGGGTTTGTATCTGAACAATTGGACCCCAGACTTCGATCCGACAATAGATGTGCCCAAAGCAGTCCTAGTGTGGGCCAGACTTCCAAATCTTCCAGTACATTGTTGGAATTGGGACTCACTGAGACACATTGGAAATGCCCTGGGGAAATTCATAGACCGAGCAAATAATAAAGACCAATATGACTATGCCAGGATCTATGTAGAGGTTGATCTGGAGGTGGGACTACCAAAGGCCATCACAATAAAGGTCGAAAGTTGGACGCATTTACAGAAACTGGATTATGAGCAACTGCCCTTCAAATGCCGAAAATGCCATGTTTATGGACATTTCGCCAGAGATTGCCTGACCAACAATGAGGTTGCGCAGGGGAAGGAGGACGGATGGAACCAAGTCAAGCGATCCAAGTCGCATCCTAAGAATCAGAAACCGGGAGGCCCTAATGGCAAAGGGCCTCATCAGACCACTGCCCACCAGATCCCGACCAAGACTACGCCAGAAAACAAGTTCGACCCTCTGAGCTCGCAAACAGAAGGCACCCAGGAGGTCGAGGTACAAAAGGAGATAGGAATGACTTAGGAGACCGAGGTCCATAAAATAGCTCCTTCAGGCAAAGGTACCCCCTCAGCCTCCCCTAAAGGAGCCAATACTGAAGATCCCAAAGGTAAGATTTTAGAAGAGGAGGAAGAAGAACAGGAATCTGAAGAATCAGAAGAGGAAGGGGAAATAGGAGACTCCCAAACCTCGGTAAGAAGATCTACAAGAGGCCGGAAAAATGACAAGGAAAAAAGGGAGCAGGAGATCTACAAAGAAAAACTTCAGGGCAACCAACCAACCTTGGAAAAACCGCTAGCTCCAAAGTCAAAGATGTCGAAAAATCAGACCCAAGGCTCCAAGGGAGCCCACCAAAAACACAAATAATGAAGATCATCTCCTGGAACTGTAGAGTTATGGGGAGCAAAGCTAAGGAAGAAGCCATCAGAAGCTTAATCAGAACAGAGACTCCAGACATACTTCTCGTCGAGGAGACAAAGTTGGAAGACAAAGTTTTCCTCCAAACAAGCAAGAAACTCTGGTTCAAAAGTGAAGCAAGAGCAATCTCTGTCTGAGAGCCTCAGGAGGAATTGGCACTTTATGGAATATTAGCAAATTTGCAGTCTTATTTGAGGCTAGAAATACCCACTGGTTGCTGCTGAAAATGAAGAATCTAGACACCAAGGAAATTTTTTTGTCTTTTTAATGTTTACTCTCCTGTTAATGTTGGGGAAAAAAAGGACTGTTCAGATTCCATAAGGCAACAAGCAGATTTGACAAACATGGAAAATATAATTATCGTCAGAGACCTCAATCTCACTCTCCATTCATCCGAAAAAAGGGGAGGCAGCATAGTACGTGACCCAGCAAGGGAATGGGTGGAGGACATTTTGCAGGATTGGGACATGCTAGATATCAAGCCCTCTTCTGGTAAGTACTCTTGGTCTAATAAAAGAATGGACCCTGGTCATATTGCTGCCAGGCTAGATAGATTTTTTATTCAAAATTCCTTCTTGTTGCTAGGCCTCTAACCAAGAATGCATATTCTTGCTAATAGCATCTCAGACCATAAGACCATAAAACTAGAGCTTCTAGCTCATCTTGATTTGGGTCCTACCTCTTTTAGATTTAGCCCGCTCTGGATAAAGAAGACAGATTTCATGCAAATTGTCAAGGATTGCTGGAATCAGCTTGTCTAAGGTTCGCCTTTCTATATCTGGGAAGAAAAGCTTAGAAGGGTAAAAGGAGCTCTCAAAAGATGGGTTAAAACTTTGTCTAATCCGGCTACATAAAGAAAATCCATGAAAGCCACGCTTGCCTCTCACCAAAAGCATATGGAGAACAATACAATCACTAAGGAGTTATTAGATCAGGAACCTCAACTGCAACAGTGCTTCCACAAGGCTTGCTTAGCTGATGAAGAATATTGGAGATTAAAATCCCGCAATCTCTGGCTCAAAGCAGGGGATAGGAACACTGCATTTTTTCACAAACAAGCCCAGGCAAGGAAATGCTTCAACACTATCTCTGAGATTAAAGAGGATAATGACATTCATAAGGATTTTGAGTATATAAAGAAAGCAACCTTTTTACACTTTCAAAACTTGTATAATGAGGACAAGGATCTGAATCAATATTCAGATCTGCTAGACGTTATACCTTATGTAATCTCTCAACGTACAAAAGAAACTCTTGAGACCAAAGTTACTAAAGATGAAGTGAAAAAAGCCCTCTTTGATATGGATCCAGATAAGGCCCCTGGGCCGAATGGCTTCTCTGCCAGATTTCTCCAAGCTTGCTGGTCGATTATAGAAAAGGATCTGCTCAAAATGGTGCAAAAGTCTCAGAACACTCAGAAAATAGGAGGCAGCACAAATTCTACTTTCTTAGCCCTTATACCTAAGGAAAAAGGCGCCAACATATTCAACAAATTTCATTTGATTTCCCTATGTAACACTGGATACAAATTAATCACCAAAGTAATTGCAAACAGATTGAAGCTCATACTACCCAAAATAATCCCTGAGAACCAAGGAGGCTTCATCCAAGGAAGGCAGATCGTCTCGTCCAAGAGGCAATTCATTCAAGTCTTCTCCGAAAAGAGCAAGGTATGGTAATTAAACTTGATTTAGCCAATGCATTTGATCGAGTAAACCATAGCTTTCTTTTAAATGTTATGAGAAAATTTGGTTTTGGAGAAAATTTCATTAAATGGATCTGGGCATGCATCTCAGAGCCATGGATCACCCCTCTAGTGAATGGAAGAGCCACTTATTTTTTCAAAGATTCGAGAGGACTTAGACAGGGGTGTCCTTTAGCCCCTCTGCTTTTTGTCTTCCAAGCCTCTGTCCTGAGCTTCCTGTTAGATAAAAAGATGCAAGATCAAGACATCAGTGGATTGTGTATTGCAAGAGGGGTAAAAAACATAAACCACACATTGTTTGCGGATGACACTTTGTTACTCGGACCTGCCACTCTCTCCTCTACATCAAAATTCAAAGCAGTTTTGGATGAATTCAGTAAGACCTCAGGCAGTGCTGTAAATAAGAGAAAATGCCACATCTACAATTGGAATACTACGCCCAAGTTGCTATCTGACATTTCTAGATACTTGGGCTTCGCAGCCTCTTCCTCCTGGTCATCTTTCAAATATTTGGGTCTACTTGTATATCATAAGAGACCAACAAGCAAAGACTGGCTCCCAGAGCTGGAAAAATTTAATTCAAAGATTCAAGCCTGGGGCTACTCCTGGCTCAATACTGTTGGAAAATCAGTTTTAATTAAATCAGTGCTTATCAGTCTCCCTTTATTCCAATTCATTGGGCTTCTTGCTCCAGCAACCATCATAAAAAAAATGGAAGAATACATTCGGAGGTTCTTCTGGAAGGGAGGAAAACAAAACAAAAATAATATTCATCTTATCAGTTGGGAAACCATTACCAAGCCACTGTGGGAGGGGGGCTTAAATTTTAAAAATCTCTGCCAGCAGAATGTGGCAATGGCAGCAAATATCATATGGAAAATCATTGCACCCAATCCTAGCTGGGCTCAAGTGGCTCTCTGGAAAAAATATTTCAAGGGACCCCGCACCAGATGTTTAGATAATGTCATTCAAAGGCCTAACTTGACATTCCTGACGCTGTACGCTAAAGCCGCCCCTCTAATTACAACACACTCCTATTGGATACCAGGAAATGGCAAAAAGGTCAGCATTTGGACTGACAAAATCATGAATAAAGATTCAATTGAAAACAAAGCATCAATTAACACGTTGCGTCGCTGGATGGACAGAGAGGGACTGCGCACGCTGTGGGATATTTCTCTATGGAACAACGCTGCTTGGGCAGTTTGGAAACACATCGAGGTGTCAAATCAATTGACAAATGAATGGGCCACATTACTTGACTGCTTGCATGGATTGGCACCGACGCACATGAGGAAGAGAGACCTGAAAGGTTGGGGGCCGAACATCAGAGGTTACGCAATCTCCCTGGGGTACGTCAAATTGAATGAGAGACCATATGTCCCCCCTAATCCAGTGCCATGGTGAGGTGTATGGCGCACTCCTTCATGGCCCAAAATTGACTTCTTTGCTTGGCTTCTCTGCCATGGTAAAACTTATGACATCTTATAGAGTAAAGGTTTCTATGGTCCCTCCATTTGCTCATTGTGTAGTTAAAATGCAGAGACAACAGTTCATTTGATTTTAGAGTGTAACTTCTCCAACCAGGTATGGTTTTCCTTTATTCATAATTTGGAACCTAATATCATGCTCCCTTGCACCATGGCAGATATCTTCTCAAACTAGGCAACCAGATACCCTGGCCCAGCTCCTAAAAATTAGATCATTAAAACTGCGTGGGCAGTCCTCCCAAAGATTATAAGCTAGCAGATATGGCTAGAACGTAACAAAAGAATCTTCAGAAATACAAAGCAGAATCACAAGATTTTAGAAAACAAAATCAAATGCCACATCAAGGAGTGCTTGACTGATATAAAAGATGACTCCAACCTCAGTCAACAGGACATCATTTGGGGATCGAGTCTAGGTCTTCAATTCCAACCAACAGTCAGAAATGCCCCTATCATTAAAGACTGGCAAATAAGGAAGTCTGAAAGTGACTTTCAAGACTGGATCAAAATGCAAGCAAGACACTCCCTCTTTTTTGACGGGGCAACAAAGGGTAATCCGAGCAGAGCTGGAGAAGGAGGTGTTATTGTAAACCCAATGGGGGAAAAATCATTCATATGCTTGGGGACTTGGATATTCTTCCAGCATTCAAGCGGAGGCCTTAACCCTCTTTCAAGGTCTCAAGAGCCTCAAAGAATTAAACATAAAAGAAGCTAATGTTATAGGCGACTCCCAAATCATCATAAACACAATGGCTTCCAAATCCCCAGCTCTGGATCTTAAACTAGCAAGATTGATAACCTGAATCAAAGGCTTGGAAAACAACTTTCAAGACTTGAATTATTATCATGTGCTGAGAACCCACAATAAAGAGGTGGACATTGAAGCCAACAACGTTGCCCTCCTCTCTGCCGGAACCAAGATGAAAGACGGAAAAGAATCATGGGAACCCATTCCATAATCTAATCGTTGCCATGTTCTACTACTTGCTATTAAATAAATTTGTATGTATCTTCAAGTGGGGGAAATCTCTGAAATTGATTCCATGGACTCCTTGGTAAGGAAGAATTCTACAAGCTCCAACTGCATACTTAGTCACTGCAGTGAGCGGCAACAGGGCAAAGAAACCTCCAATGTAATCAAATTTTCGGCATTCAGGCCAAGATGAATACAAACACTCCATAACCGTTTCTTTAAAAAAAAAGAAAGTAATTGTACAATATGTTTTTTAAAATAAATTATTATTTTACATGGTTACTCAATATCATATTTTTTAACTTAAAAAATTAAATATAAAATTAATTAAAAAAAAATAGTTAAGAGACAATCATTTTAGTATATGCCGTAAAAACATATTAGTATGTGTAGTAAAATTTTGAAAATGTTGAAAATTATGACAAATAATTCCTATAAAATTTTAGAGATAAGCAAATTCGAATATTTTAATATGAGGTGAATTAAGCCATAGGAAATTAGTACTAGCAATTGCCCCAAAAGGTGCAAAGAGAGGCCGATAAAATTGTTAAATTGGAATTATTGAATTGCAAAAGTTGTACTTAGATTTGAAATAATAAATGTCAAAAAGAAACCCTCATCAAATGGGGTTGAAGTGAGTTCATTTTCATCATCTGCAGTTTATGATGAAGGAGAATGTTGCAAGGTAGTTGTAACATGCAAAATGACTTATATGAACAAAAATGTATTTTCAAGAACAAAGAGCCCTTCTTTTAGAGCATAGGATGGCACATTACCATGCCTGCAATTGTTGCCACAACGACATGTTGTGGTCACCAACAACCCCCCTTCTTATTTAGTGTTATTACTAATACTAAATAAGTGGAGACCCTTAGTCAAAAAAATTTAAAAATGAATTAGTGCTTGTATTTCCTTATTTAATAAAACTTACCATCATAAACTTAGGAAAATACCTTTTGAAAAACCCAAAAAGCTTAAGTTTCATGATGAGAAAAGATAAAATCACTCTTTAAGAAATATCACATCGTGGAAAAGGATAACAGGATGCCTTCTTACAAGACTGCGAGATTGCGATGCGAGACTACATATTAAAAAACATATATATTGCATTGCATGCCTTAAAACGCACTTACGCTGGAAAACCGCAGAAAACGCCGATATGCAATGGCGCATATCGCAAAATCGCACCTCGCAAGAAATACATTAACGCGAAATGAGCACATATAACAATATTGCGATATCGCGATAGAGTGGCAAAGCGATATTACGAAAAAGTAATATTGCAATTTTGCGATAATGGGATGCAGCAATCTGCGATATTGCAAAGCAAATCGCAAAAAGCCCTCCATCGCTAAATCTTTCGACTCACTATTCGAGAATTTTTTTTTTCCATAAAACGAGACCTGGTTATGAGCTTTAATGCTAATTAATGAGTTAGTTGCAAGTTGTTAATGAAATATGGTTTTGAGTTTATCGAAAAGCCAGTTCACGTAGGTGATATATTTTTGCATATCTTCGACATTTAAAACTTTCCCGTCACTATTCCTTATCATTACTCTCACCTCACTTGTAAACTGCAGGAACGAAGAACAAAGAACTACACAAAGCAGTATACAAGATATTATGGGGAAGAAAAGCAAGACTTCGATGCCTGAAGATAAAGAGATAGCACCCTTGTACACAGACACTGCATGCAAAAGAGACGCGGGTATTTCCACTTGGGAAGACATGTATATTCTACTTGAAGAAGAAAATCCCAAGGTAATGGAGGTTACGACTTCTGCTGGTTCACAGGGGTCTTCCGAAGCATCAGTCGCAGCTTTAGCCTGTGTGTTCCTACACCGGCTAGCGGCGAGACCCAAAATTCCCCCCCTACACAGGTGTGGTGAAATAGGTATGGAGCAGTGCTGACATAAAAAACAAACAGTTGGGACTCAGGGTCAGGAAATTACATAATTACTATTTTCATAAAATTTGAGCTTTACCGCCACTAAAAGAAAGCAATCAAGAGGCAAAAATCGCACTGAGGAAGCCCAGATCAAGAAACAGAGGCAGTTTCTAATGCGCAATTAGTGCCTAGCGCTAATCACACATCGCTGGGTAAAACTTCTCGAAATGGAAAGCTTCTAATTACTTAGCTACCTGTATGCTCCAGAAATTCGGAAAAAAAAATATTTTAAAGATAAAAGGTAAAACTTGAATCTGAAAATCAGTGGTAATAGTTAGGAATATCCTCAAAGTATTTAGTGAAACCACACAGCCAGTGTATGACTCTTAAAAGCATCATCAATTCTACTGAAAATATGGCACTAGCTCTCGCTAACTTCGTTTTTGTAGCACAGTTAAAGGCTGAAGTCGACCAACCGACTCTTCTCAAGCAAATCCTGAATGCTTGCAATGTTAAGGAGCAGATACAGACATAGTTAGAGGTTAGATTTAATTTTAGAAATAGTTTTGCTTTATTTTTGCCTAGAGAAAGGATGGTCATTTAAACCGTATCCTATATTTTTGTAAATAAGTCATTTTTAGATGTAGTTAGTAGTATTTAAACCCTTCTCATGCATTTAGAGAAGGGTCCAGAAATTTATCAAAAACTTGTCCTCAGAACATGCACTTTTGCACCCTCCGATGAGGTTTTGGTGAATGAATGGAACAAGATTTATTGATTTTTGCATTTGATATCTGCTACTGATGTTGCACTTTTGTACTCTTAGTGGATGTTGGATTAAGAAGAGATAAATCGTTATCACTTGAAGCTCATGAGTAAAACTACTTATAAATGGTACTTCTATCTCTTAACTGTTTCTATCTTTTGTGTCAAAGCGATATTCAAGTTCAGTTGTTTATATATTAATGCCTGAATGCCTAAGTTATCATTTGGCACTTTTGTACGATGATAGCTATTTATTTATGCTTAACATATGAATAGCTTATTGTGCGATATGTTTTTCCAAACTGTTTCGCCTAACTTTTTATGTGAAGTGGTTCATCTATATTGAATTCTTTTCTTATAACAATTGAATGATCTTTATTACCGATTATTATTTGAAATCATTTTAGATCGCATAGAAGAAAGATTACATCTGGGGATAGTATAGACTTAGATATTTCTGTTTTCTTATAATACAATTGCATGTCATTAGATTAAAATTAGAATTAGAGCATCTTAATTAGGAACTATTAGATCAGAAATATCAAATTCTACACACACACACTCATAAATTGGGAAACTGGTCCCATATCCCTAGTCGGACCCACCATACCAAACGAAAAAGGAGCTGCCAACCAAGGTCCGGACCGGGTGGGTATCCCCTTTGTTGTACACCCGATTTTCGGGGCTTCAACATATTTGGCACTAGAAGGAGGGCCTCGAACTATGAATGGCAAGTAAGTCCAAATCTAAATACCATTCTGAGAGTAAATCGCCCTCACCATCTCCCCCGACTTCTCCATTGCATTTAGAATCTTTAAATCCACAGCCAGAAGTCGTAGGATCAACAACCGCTGCTACAAACCCTGACATTTCATAACAATATACTATCGAACCTCCTGAAGTTGAATCTTTGATTCACAAACTTCAGCGATTTTCTATATCTCCTCCAAGATCTGATAAATCTCAAGGCAACGTGACTTCACAATATAACCCTGCTCATCCTTTGACTAGATTAAAGAGCGAAAAGTTTGGTGTTCAGCCAACTGAGTTACCTCTACCCACTAGGAAGAGAGCAAGGAAGTCACCTAAAGGGCCCGACAACGAGGCTCTTTCATCATCATCATCCATCTCAAATTCCTCACCGCGAAGTCAACCATCCACTCCTCCACTTCAGATCATTGTCCACCAGCCTACTGGTACTTATACATCTCCTTCTCAATCATCCGGAGTCATAATATCCTCATCTTCTCAACCTCAGGGATCATCTTCTGCGCTTCCCTCCGTTAGTAGATCAGCGATGGCCCAATCTCCATGGAACAACCCAGAGGGCAGTCTTAATGCCTGCGCCTTTGAGTCAGTTACCACCCCATCCTGAAAAATGGCTGCCTAAGTTCAATCCTGAAGAAGGCATGCTAGCGGAAGAGCATATTAATAACTTTATGCTATCCAAAAATCTTAATGGAGTTACTAACGAATATGTTGTCGTTCGACTTTTTCCTTATACTCTTCAGGGAACAGCCGGATCATGGTATTTTTCATTACCATCTGGATCTATCACTAGTTGGGACATCTTCCAAGAACAATTCCTTATTAAATTTGGTGATGATAGGTCTACAGCAACGTTGATCAGTGACTTGTCAAACCTTAGGGCCGAGTCAAAAGAACCTATCAAAGATTTCAATTCACGTTTCAATAAACTATTAAACAAAGCTCCTACTGCTTCCAAGCCCAGCGAAGAAGTGTGAAGTGAATGGTATATCACTGCTTTACCATCAAACATAGCAATCTTCGTGGACAAGGCTAACAAGACAACTTTAGCCGAAAATATGAAAGAAGCAATAGCTGTAGAGAAGCGTATTATAGCCCTTGAAAAGAAAACCGTGATGGAAGAGCAGAAATCAAAGAAGGTTACTTTCAGATAGGATCCCAAGAAAAAGTAATCGAAAGATCCATTCGATTTAGAATGATTGCAAAAAGTTTTGAAGACCATGTCTAACGAGATGGTCGACATTAAAAAACAAGTGGCAAAAACTTCTTCAAAAAAGCCCTACAAAACTTTTAAAAGAATCCCTTCAACTGATTCAAAGCCCCCCAATGCTATTACGAGTGCTGAATTTGAAGAAGAAGAAGAGGAAATTGCTACTGAAGGGAAGACCGATGAAGAATAAGTTGTAGAGTTACAAGGAATGTGGGATTTCATCCGCCCACAAGAAGAAGATCAAGAAGCATTCCCAGTTAGTACACAAAGTAGAAATCAGCTTGATCCTCCTCAAACTATCCCTAAGCCAAAAAGCGCAAGCTCGGCGACGAAGGATAAAGTTGTAGCCAAGAAAACAACACCTAACGCGACCCAAACTAGCCCACTCCAAACAGATTCATCTACTCCATCTAAAACGCTGATCATTTTTGATGAAATGGAGTACAATATTATAGAAGACATGAAGAAGACTCGGACCAATATTACTCTTTACGAACTGAGAAAATTAAAACACCAGCAAAAGATAATTTTGAAAGAATTACATGTTGTGCCAATTGCACCTTTGCTTGCCGCTGTAATTTATCAAGCCTCCCACGATATGAGAAGACCTCCAACTAACACGATTGACAAAGTTGATCCAAATGACATTGCATTAATTGGAGGCAGATCGAGATCTCATACTCCCTCGTTTCTTCTCACTTATGAAATTTTTAATAAAAATGTGCAAATTGCTTAGGGGATTCAGGAGCTTCATCGAATATTTTACCAAAGTCAATATGTAGAAAATTGAACGTTCAACCGCAAAAATCTGCTGTGCGCATAGTCCAGCTAGATAGATCGCAAGTCGAAGTGATTGGCGAATTAAATCAAGTTACCATAAGGCTGTCATCCAACCCAAAGGTATGTCAAGTTATCGACATTTTAGTTGCTGATATTCCAGAATTTTATGGTTTAATTCTTAGCAGAGATTGGTCATAAAAACTTCATGGATATTTCACAACTAACTGGTCGCACATGTGGCTGCCTTACAATGGTAAGCCTAATCAAATAAAAGTTGAACAAGAAAGAAATCAGAAATACATAGTAACGGAGCTAGAGGGAGAGAATGAACCAGTAGCATACAACAATAGTATTATTGGCAATTACTTGTAGATTCTTTCCTAAGAAATTTTAATGCTCATGCATCACCTTATTTAGAATATTATGTTTTATCCCAAGTCAAAAAAATTTCTCGAACAGATAGTTCTAAATACATTAATTTTGTAGATAGTCATGTGAATATATCTTTATTTTGGAAATCATTTTTTGATGGTTCTAAATCTAACGAAGGAGCAGGAGCAGGATGCATGCTAGTTAGTCCAGAAGGAGATAAAACTATATTAACTTGCAGACTCGAATTTGATTGCACCAACAATAC
This sequence comes from Pinus taeda, assembly GCA_000404065.3. Classification (NCBI taxonomy): domain Eukaryota; kingdom Viridiplantae; phylum Streptophyta; class Pinopsida; order Pinales; family Pinaceae; genus Pinus; species Pinus taeda. The sequence continues at coordinate 228,853 of APFE030730895.1, forward strand.
CGCAAAATATGAAGCTTTAGTCCAAGGGTTGTACAAAGCAATCGGATTAGACGTCAAATACCTTCAAGTTTTTGGAGATTCTGAAATTGTAGTCAAACAAATACGTAATACTATACATTGTTTATCGGGTCATTTAAAACATTATCAATCTTTAGTTCAAGATCTGACTGAACACTTTATAGCATTTAATATTTCATCAATTCCCAGACTCCAGAATGCAAGTGCAGACCTGTTAGCTAACATAGCTTCCAAACTTATCCCTTCATAAGATTTTAGCCCTGATATATTTTCAATAGAATTAATTTTTAGACCTTCTATTCCTGATAACATTACAAATTGTAGAATTTTCAATGACGATCCTGACATCGTGAGTTTTCTCACATCTAAAGGATCCTACACCAATCAAATAATTGACGAAGACCAACATGACCGACAATTGCAACAAGATAGCACTAGCAATGCAATACCTAAGTCGGTAGTCAAGTTAGAAGACCTTTATGGTTTTAAATATCGGTTTATAAGATCTACCAATTCGAAACTCCAAAGTTCAACTTTGAACTATGAATTAATAAATATAGGAACTGATACCAAACCACAGAATATCCATCTAGGCCTTGGCCTAGCTCCTGAAGAAAAATTAGCATATATTCGTATTTTGAGACAATACAAAAATGTTTTTGCTTGGAACTATGATGAACTTAAAATGTATGACACCTCCATCATCCAACATACTATTCCAATGATAGATAATGAAAAACCGGTCCAACAGAAGTTGAGAAAAATCCATCCCAATCTAGAAAACCAGATCAAATCTGAACTCAACAAGCTATTGAAAGCCAAAATAATCTTTCCCGTTCGACATTCCAAATGGGTCTCAAATATGGTTCCCGTTAGAAAGAAAAATGGAGATACTAGAATCTGTATTGACTTTCAAAATCTTAATAAAGCCTGCCAAAAGGATAATTTTCCTTTGCCTCCCATGGAACAAATATTGCAGGCAGTCGCTGGGTCAAAATTAATGTCCTTTCTGGATGGATTCTCAGGATACAATCAAGTGTTGGTACATCCTGATGATCAATTAAAAACCACATTTAGAACCAAATGGGGCACCTACGCATATCAAAAGATGCCCTTTGGTCTAATCAATGTTGGTGCCACATTTCAGAGAGCCATGGACATCACATTCAAAGGTTTAATTAATAAATCTGTGGTAATCTATTTGGATGATATAATTGTTTAATCCAAGAAACGAAGCAACCATCTTAGAGATTTAAAACAAATCTTCCAACGTTGTTTGAAGTATGGAATTTCACTTAACCCAAAAAAGTCCTTTTTCGCATTAAGTGAAGGAAAACTTCTAGGATTCATAGTGTCAAAATCTGGAATTCACATTGATCCTAACAAAATCAAGGAGATTTCCGAAATTTCCCTTCCTCACAACAAAAAAGCCATACAATCTTTCCTTGGTTAGGTAAACTTTGTAAAGAGGTTTGTTCCAGATTTTTCAAGAATTCTGTCCCCTTTACAAGCAATGATAAAAAAGAACTCAAACTTCAAATGGGGCCAAGATGAATATGAGGCATTCAATCTGATCAAGCAAGCAATTGTGAACGCTCCATCTTTAGCAACTCCAAATTTTTCAGAGCCTTTTATTTTATATACATTTGCATCTGACAGATCATATGCTGCGATACTCACTCAAGCCAATCAAGAAAAAGCAGAAGCTCCGATCGCTTTCTTCAGTTCAAATTTATAGGGGGCTGAATTAAATTATTCAGATGTGGAGAAACAAGCTTATGTTGTTTTCAAAGCAATCAAATATTTTAGACCCTTTCTGCTCAAAACCCATACAAAAATCATTTTACCGTTTCCAGCGGTAAGGAATCTTTTAGTACAAAAAGATGTAGGTGAGAAAAGAGCCAATTGGGTTACTGCCTTACAGGAATATGATGTAGAAATCAAACCAGCAAGTATTGTAAAAGGTCAAGGCTTTTGAAAAATGCTGGCTGGAGCATTGCTTATATCTGAAATTCCATCTGCAGACATACAAATGTATGAGGTAAGCCTAAACGATAATGAGTCATTATATGTGATATCATTTACTATCTAAAGAATGGATATGCTCCTTCACACCTCGATCACACCAAGAAAAGAGCTCTAAGGTTGAAAGCCAAACAATATCAGCTCCTGAACAATGTTCTTTTTAGAATAAATTATGATTCTGTTCTCCTTAGATGTCTTGAAGAATCTGAAGCTAAAAAAGTTTTTCAGGAACTCCACGATGGGCCAGCAGGCGGACACTATGCTGGAGATGCTACTGCACATAAGGTCTTATGCGCAGGCTATTACTGGCCCACATTATTCAAAGACTCGCACGATTACGTGAGGAAGTGTCAAGTTTGCCAAATCGCTGCTGGGAGACAAAAGAAACCATCCTTGCCACTACAACCAGTTAACATTGAACAACCTTTTGATCAATGGGGATTGGACATAATAGGTGAGATCATTCCTCACTCTTCCAAACAACATAGATATATCCTGACAACAATAGATTACTTTACTAAATGGGTAGAAGCAGTTCCTCTCAAGACGGCTAATTCTGAACATATCATTGAGTTAATAGATCAATTTATAATCACCAAGTTTAGGCTGCCTTCCAATTTAATGTTTGATAATGTGTCATACTTTTCTAGAAACACAATGACTGAATTTGCACTTAAAAGAGGTTTCAAACTTAAATATTCTGCCAATTACTACCAACAGGGGAATGGGCTAGCTGAATCGACAAATAAAAACCTAATCAGGATCATCAAATGAACAATTGACCAAAATCATAAAAATTGGCATAAATCTTTAATATATGTTTTATGGGCAGATAGAATAACGCAAAAATCCTCCATCGGCACTTCTCCATTCAATTTAGTTTATGGAAAAGAAGTGGTTCTTCCGACTCATTTAGCAATTCCTTCTCTGTCTTTAGTTCAATATATTAATGAAGTACCAAATTCCTCCTTACAACTAAGACAAATGGAAATAATTAAGCTAGAAGAACAATGAGAACAGGCCAAAAGAACTCACGCTCATCACCAAGCATTAGTGAAATCCTCTTTTGATTCAAACATGATGACCAGAAAAGATTTTCAGATGGGAGATCTAGTTTTAAAATGGGACAAGGCCCATGAAGAAAAAGGGAAACATACAAAATTTCAATGAATGTGGCTTGGCCATTTCCAAATCATAGAAGTCATAGGTTCGTCCACTTTTATGTTACAGGATTTAACAGGAAAGAGAGATTCTTTGCCTGTTAACGATCAAATTCTCAAGAAATATTTTCCTTAGAAGATCATTCTTCTATTTTGTAGATTAGATTTTTGTTTTCATAATAAAACCAGTTGTGAATGGTTACATTAGGGATTTACGAAAAAGATACCAATTCTCTTTCAGATTTTGATTTTTTGCTTATATACATAACAAATCTTTTAGAAAATTGATCTTTATTATTGAAAGATACAGTTAAAGACTTTAGCCTAGAAATGATACTACTTTCAACTATAAAAAAATTTGATGAAAACAACCTTTAGTGATTTTTATTTTTTATTTTTTTTTTATTTTTTATTTTTTTTTTTTTTTTTTATTTTTTTTTTTTTTTTTATCAGTGCAATGAAAGGTATCAATAACAAAACAAAGATTCTCTGTAGAAAAGCTCCTTCCAAAAAACTCTACTATTTTCGTCCAAAGCTATCTTAAGGAAACAATGACTTCCTCCCTACTTAGGAAATTACAACTTTCAGAGAAACAATCCAAGGATGCACTTTATCTTAAAGAGTGAGAGGTCTCATCACGAGCCAGCTTATCATAATCACAGATATTATAACTTGCTAACTTTGCCAATATTGCATACCACAACAGGGAAATGACTCAAGATTATTGCAATCAAAAGGCAAGGGGTCTCATCACGAGTCAGCTTGTTCAACAAAGTTATAAATCAAGTGAATGATTGTGTCATAAATTGGCTATCAAACCAAGACTTTGTTCTTTAAGGGCAAACAAGAAAATGAAAGCAATAAGTGTGGATATGGATTCCTCTTTGAAAATTGCATGTTTCTCTAAGTAGGATACAAGATCATTGTTAGGTAACAGGTAACCCTGTCGAGGCTATGAACGCCTGCTGGCAGCAGAGGCTCTACCTACGAAAAATAAGCATATTTAAAACTGATTTATAGAGAAGGCTTTGTTTTATCTTTATAAACCAAGTAATGATTGATGTAGATACAAGGACTAGCTTGAGGAACCAAATAATCAAAGTTGAAAATAGAAGAGACAAAATATCATTGACATGTTAAAGCATAATGTACTTTATCTTTCTATAATAAAGTTTAACTTTTTGGAAAATTTTCTATTTTGGAAGTTTAGAAAATTCAGAAGAAAGACATAGATAACTCGTTCTTCCAAGTGAAACTCCAATTGTTGTGGCCACCAACAACCCCCCTTCTTATTTAGTGTTATTACTAATACTAAATAAGTGGAGACCCTTAGTCAAAAAAAATTAAAAATGAATTAGTGCTTGTATTTCCTTTTTTAATAAAACTTACCATCATAAACTTAGGAAAATACCTTTTGAAAAACCCAAAAAGCTTAAGTTTCATGATGAGAAAAGATAAAATCACTCCTTAAGAAATATCGCATCGTGGAAAAGGATAACAGGATGCCTTCTTACAAGAATGCGAGATTGCGATGCGAGATTACATATTAAAAAACATATATATCGCATCGCATGCCTTAAAACGCACTTACGCTGGAAAACCGCAGAAAACGCCGATATGCAATGGCACATATCGCAAAATCGCACCTCGCGAGAAATACATTAACGCAAAATGAGCACATATAACGATATTGCGATATTGCGATATCGCGATAGAGCGGCAAAGAGATATTACGAAAAAAATAATATTTCGATTTCGCGATAATGCGATGCAGCAATCTGCGATATTGCAAAGCAAATCGCAAAAAGCCCTCCATCTTTAAATCTTTCGGCTCACTATTCGAGAAAACTTTTTTCCATAAAACGAGACCTGGTTATGAGCTTTAATGCTAATTAATGAGTTAGTTGCCAGTTGTTAATGAAATATGGTTTTGAGTTTATCAAAAAGCTAGTTCACGTAAGGTGATATATTTTTGCATATCTTCAGCATTTAAAACTTTCCTGTCACTATTCCTTATCATTACTCTCACCTCACTTGTAAATTGCAGGAACGAAGAACAAAGAACTACGCAAAGCAGTATACAAGATATTATGGGGAAGAAAAGCAAGACTCCAATGCCTGAAGATAAAGAGATAGCGCCCTTGTACACAGACACTGCATGCAAAAGAGATGCGGGTATTTCCACTTGGGAAGACATGTATAATCTACTTGAAGAAGAAAATCCCAAGGCGATGGAGGTTACGACTTCTGCTGGTTCACAGGGGTCTTCTGAAGCATCAGTTGCAGATTTAGCCTGTCCGTTCCTACATTGGCTAGCAACGAGACCCAAAATTCCCCCCTTACACAGGTGTGGTGAAATGGGTATGGAGCAGCGCTGACATAAAAAACAGACAGTTTGGGACTCAGGGTCAAGAACTTACGGAATTACTATTTTCATAAAATTTGAGCTTTACTGCCACTAAAAGAAAGCAATCAAGAGGTAAAAATCGCACCAAGGAAGCCCGGATCAAGAAACAGAGGCAGTTTCCGATGCGCGATCGCGGGGTAAAACTTCTAGAAATGGAAAGCTTCTAATTACTCAGCTACCTGTATGCTCCAGAAATTCGGAAAAAGTATGTTAAAGATAAAAGGTAAAACTTGAATCCGAAAATTAGTGGTAATGGTAAGAAATATCCTCAAAGTATTTAGTGAAACCACACAGCCATTGTATGACTCTTAAAAGCATCATCAATTCTACCGAAAAGATGGCGCCAATTCTCGCTGATTCCGTTTTTGCAGCATAGTTAAAGGTTGAAGTCGGCCAACCGACTCTTCTCAAATAGTTAGAGGTTAGATTTAATTTTAGAAATAGTTTTGCTTTATTTTTGCCTAGATAAAGGATGGTCATTTAAACTGTATCCTATATTTTTGTAAATAAGTTAATTTTAGATGTAGTTAGTAGTATTTAAACCCTTCTCATGCATTTAGAGAAGGGTCCATAAATTTATCAAAAACTTGTCCTCAGAACATGCACTTTTGCACCCTCCGAGGAGGTTTTGTATGAATGAATGGAACAGGAATTTATTGATTTTGCATTTGATATCTGCTACTGATGTTGCACTTCTGTACTCTTAGTGGATGTTGGATTAAGAAGAGATAAATTGTTATCACTTGAAGCTCATGAGTAGAACTAGTTATAAATGGTACTTCTATCTCTTAACTGTTTCTATCTTTTGTGTTAAAGTGATATTCAAATTCAGTTGTTTATATATTAATGCCTGAATGCCTGAGTTATCATTTGGCACTTTTGTACGGTGATAGCTATTTATTTATGCTTAATGTATGAATAACTTATTGTGCGATATGTTTTTCCAAACTGTTTCGCCTAACTTTTTATGTGAAGTGGTTCATCTATATTGAATTCTTTTCTTATAACAATTGAATGATATTTATTACCGATTGTTATTTGAAATCATTTTAGATCGCACAGAAGAAAGATTACATCCCGGGTTAGTATAGACTTAGATATTTCTGTTTTCTTAGAATACAATTACATGTCATTAGATTAAAATTAGAATTAGCATCTTAATTAAGAACTGTTAGATCAGAAATATCAAAACACACACACACACACTCATAAATTGGGAAACTTGTCCCATATCCCAGTCGGACCCACCGTACCAAACGGAAAGGGAGCTGCCAACCAAGGTCCGGACTGGGTGGGTATCCCCCTTGTTGTAGACCCGATTTTCGGGGTTTCAACACGACATTGACAAGAGTCTTCACCCATTCATATTCAACTTATTTCCAGCCACTGCAATATACCACAGAAGCAATAAGCACATTTTTGGAGGTTCTATACTTTAAATGTTGTAAGCAAAATAATAGTAAATAACCAGGGTAGCTGTAAATACTTCTCAGAACCAAATTTTGAAAAATATGAATAGATTGCTACCTGTTTCTTTTAAAAACAAAAAATGTATTTTTTTTGTTGTATTATAACTAGCAATTGTCCCAAAATGTACAAAGAGAGGCCGATAGGATTATTAAATTGGAATTGTTGGAATTTTTTTAGAAGAGTTAATTGGTTTGTGGAAAACCTTGTTTTCTTGGATTGGATCATCGTGCAATTACTTTTATTTAGATGTTTTCTTTATATCTATATTACAAGGAACACATTGAATGTCTTATTTCATTTTAGAGTAAGTTAATTACCCAAAATCAAGAGGTTAAGTTAATTACCCAAAATCAAGAAACCTCTATAGAAGGCCAAGCATATATGAAGAATACATCTCATTCATATGCAATACTAAATCCATCTTTTCTTTTCTTTGAGTAAAATTTCAAAAGCATGAACACATGCCATTTCGTATGCACAATAAACCCAACTTCTGAAATTTCAATGCTTGGATGCATCCCATTCATATGCTACAATAAACCCATATTTTCCTTAATTTCAATCCATAAACACATCCATTCATTAGCCATAACAGAACCACAAAAAACAAAACCCCCTGACCCGTTAATACATTATTTACTCAGAGAGAGGTAAGATGAAAGGATAGCACTGTCTACGGATCCTCCATGTCTCCGAAGGAGATGAGGAGCGTCCCGTGACCCATTAATGCATTGTCTTCTCAAGAGTGCGAGGTAAGACTAAAGAAAATCACTAGCTACGGATGTTTCATGTCTCCATAAGGCCTTGATAAATCTTCATTTGTTTTGTAAATACAATAATTTGATTGCATTTTAACACTGTAAATACTAAAAATGAGCCCATAAAGAGCAGATAATCAAGAAGGAAACGCTTCAATCATAGACTGGAAATCAGGAATGGTGATTATTTTATAAGGACCGAATCCACCTTCTAATAAAATCTTCTTCCATTCTTTCTCTGTTCTTTCCTTCCCACCAGAGTAGTGCGCCACCATTACGAGATCAAATACTAGAACTAAATTAGGATCCAGAACCGGCTTCTCTTTCTGGCCACCATTATTATTATCACCGCCTCTGTGATTAGAGTCCAGCGCCACTACGTCAACAATAATGAGCGTCCCCATCTCCGGGATCGCCTTCTTGCAGCTCTTCAGTATCTTGATACAATGCTCGTTGCCCCAGTCATGCATGATCCACTGATGACATTGCACAAACAAATTGTATAGTCAAAACGTGCTCTCAGCTCATTCTAATTGAATTACATGACAGCTCAGCAAGTTCAAGACTTACCTTCATGAATATGGTGTCCGCAGAGGGCATGGTTTCAAACATGTCTCCGCCCATGTGCTCCACAACTATTTACATACATTTATATGTATAAGATTGTTATGCATATATACCATTGATGAAGCAAAGGTGTTGTTAGTAACCTGGGAGATGGGGAGCAGTGGCCATGACATGAGGGAGGTCGTAGTTGATGCCTGTGATGGAAGGATAATGCTGCAGCATTTCCTCGATTGTCTCCTCTACAAGCCTAGCCTCTCGAGGCAAATCAAAGAATGGAAGTCAAATTTCGAAAAGCCTATAGGATTATTAAATTAGCATAAACAAAAACGAGAAATTAGCATGATGATTTGATGTTTGAAACGTCAAACAAGGCCGCACAACCTTGTGATTTTAAATATGACATTTTTTTTTTCAAGTTTGGTTGAAGATTGATTACCAACGTAACCCCAAGATCCCTGGCATATTTGATTTTCACCATGCTTTTAAATTGCAAATTAATAATTTGTATTTCCTTTTGACACTTGTGCCTTCCATGTGATTTGTCAATATCACCCATTGAACAATTATCGTTGCCCTATGCAGAAAACTTAAAACCATGTGAAATAATAAACAAAAACAGTTTAACCTTCCCTGCTATATCAAGAATACGGCAAAATAGCTATGGCTCCCTGCAACAAAATAAGGTAAAAATGCTATGGTGCATATATACAGGGCAATATTGAACAAATTAATTAATGTTAACCCTCATCTTCTACCGGCTTAACTGTTTACTTGGGCATTCTCATCTACCTATTTACATGGGTCATCTCCATAAATATAGGTTCTAGATATTCAACTGATGGTATTGAGAAAAATAACAAGTAATTAAACAAGGAATGATTGAGTTGATAGAATTTGCAAAGAGTGAACCAAAAATGACTGAATGATTTCTCTCTTTGATAAAGAAGAATCGCTACTCACCTTACCAAATAAAATGAATGTCGTAAAGTGGTGTACGAACATCCTTTTGCACGCGTATCGTTGTCCTACGTGTTGTTTCACCTGTCCAGATTCATGATAGGCCATTCAAATATCGTGTTAGAAAGATTTGAGAGACAAAATCCGCATCTGCGGCAGATTTTGATGGATAAAGAAATAAGAAACAAGTGAGAGAAAAGAAAACAGATTCAGAAATCAAAGCTTCTCGTCTTATATTATCCCTCCATGGCGAAATCTTCTCTTCCCCTGTTGCAAAATTAATAGGCAGGGAAAAACCATTCAGCAAAAATTGCCAAATAAAATAAAAGCACTATCTCTCTGGTTAAAGCCCTTGCGATTTTTCCACGGCTTCACCATAATAAAGAAATAATGGATTGAAACTGTTGAAAAAATTGGGTTCCATGCATAGCCATTATCTACCAAGCTGCTTTTCCCTGTACAAATTTATTAGTAAAACCCATAAAAAAAATTCGAGAATTTCATTCCAATGGATCAAGAATTTCATCTCTATCGATTCTTCTGCTCAACATAACAACAACAAAATAGAATCGCTAGGATAAACCATGCAAACACTTAAAAAAAAAAAACATAAATTAAATTCAAAACAAAGAAAAACACAATGAAAATAAAATACTGTAAAATCCAAATTGCATGGCCATGCAACAAAGAAAATAAACTTGAACAAGAAACAAGGCAAGCCAATGCAATGCAGAGTATTGAAGAACTAACCACCATCTCACGGCTAATCTCAATATATGGATAAGATGGATATGCAAGTGCTATCATTCACGCCATGACCATATCAGTGAATTTCACTAGAAAATTGACGGAAATTGCCTCATCACTAGAATAAATAAAATTTTGTAACGTCTGTAGTGGTTATTCTAGGGTGCTAGATTAGACTAAATTTAATGTCAACCAAGGTAGGTAAACTTAGAGGCATGTGTCTAAAGTCTATAGACCTAAAAGGATCTCATTTACCTAACTAAGTGTCTACTGTGACAGGCTACAACACTCCTTTACATGAGATTGAAATATGTTTCCTTTCACACTTTAACACTCAGATCATCTAATTTAATTAACTTTTCTAAAGAAACAACATGTTACTAGTCTGAGTTTTCAACCCTCTTACAAGGATATCATTCACAAAACCTCTTTCTAGCTAACACACTAAGCATTCATGAAAACCAAAAACTCTTTTAAGCACACTAAAACTCAAATGCATGAAAACAGAGTCCACAAAGATGCTTTGAAATTCAATGGTCGATCAAATCTTTTACAAGATCTTGTTCAATAATCTAGCAATTGAATTCTCAACTTCTAATAGAATCAATAAACTCACAGGCAAGAAAATAACATCAAACACTATTCAACACTATTCAGATTTGAAAACGCTATGGAAATGAAAATAAAAGTATACCATCTCCACGTAGGGCCCGTCCACGCTTCAATGGCACACTTAGGAAACTTCAGGTGATGAAAATGTTAACGCATAAGCACTGTAATGGTAAAACGATGCCTATAATTAAGTTTTGGAAATCAAGTTACATGCAAGAGCAATGTTTTGGAAACAATACACAAGAACAACGTTCTAGAAAATACCATACACAGTCTTTTAATCTACTTGTCTACTATCCTTCGTTCACTAACTTTCCTTCCAGTCTATAATCGAATGTACATACATTATCATGCAGATGTTTCTGCTTTTACAATCAAAAAGGTGATTTTTGTTTTTTTCTAATCTTAACTGATTTCCAAAACAAAATGAAATTAGTTTAGGTAACTCTGGCTTTTTGCTGCTTTTGTGACCAAAAAGGCTGGGTTTGACCAGCATTGACCATGTATCCAGGAGCTTTAGATTCGATGTTGAATAGATCTTTCACCATGTATGTACATCCTAGATCATGTTCCTATCCTTTGTTTTGATTTTCCTGCCATGCCACGTGTCACATCATAAACCAATTACAGGAAGTCATGACATCCTGTAATTTTGTTGAAAATTTCTAATTTTTAACATAAAAATTCACAAATTAAATTTAATGTAAAATAACAGCTACAATGCTTTGATTAATCAATTTCAATGGACTATGAGGGGTTTTGTTGGAAAAATCACCGCACCTCTATAGAATCCGTAATTTCTACCCTGGGGATCCTAGTTACTGGGTTGTATTGTTTACCACAACCTGCGGGTTTTGGTGTAACGGTAAACCTCCACATGGTATCAGAGCTTGGACCCAGGTTCGATTCCCCCGACATGCGTTTGAGGGGAGGTGTTGGAAAAATCACCACACCTCTATAGAATCCATAATTTCCACCCTGGGGATCCTAGTTACTGGGTTGTAATGTTTACCACAACCTGCGGGTTTTGGTGTAACGGCAAACCTCCACATGGTATCAGAGCTTGGACCCAGGTTCGATTCCCCCGAGCTGCGTTTGAGGGGAGGTGTTGGAAAAATCACCGCACCTCTATAGAATCCATAATTTCCACCCTTGGGATCCTAGTTACTGGGTTGTAATGTTTACCAAAAATGATAGACAAATGATGGATTTCTAGAATAAAAGGATGGCAATGAAATGGTACCAACATCTCCCCCAAGATCAATGATTTAGCATGTCTTCATGCTAATCCTGATGTGCTCCCTTTATATTCTGTTCCTGCTTGTGCCTCTGCCACTTATAGCAATGTATCTATATTCTTCTGAGCTTGGGCATTCTTCTGAACGTGGAGCTCATGTTTCATATTCTTGTATTTTTCTTTGAGAGCTTTCTTTTGAGTATACCATTTTGTCGCCCATTTGCAAATGTCAGTTTGTTTAGTCTTAAGTTCTTTGATTTGCTCCTTCAGTTTCTCATTTTTCTGCTGAGTCTTCTTGCTCTGAGCTCTCAACATTTCATTCTCCTTCTTGATGACCTTCTCTAGCATGTTTGCCTCCATCAATTCCTCTTTTAGCTTTTCAATATGTTTCTCTAACCTTCTTTGTTTCTTGTTTGCAGGTGCTGGCTCTTTCCCTTGTCCCTTGTTACTCTCGACTTGCATTTCGGCTTCCGGTTTTGGCTGTGAATGAGCACTGCTCTCAATGTCCATTGGTGCATTTGCATTTGACTCTGGTTGATCATCTTGTGTTTGGTTCTTTTGTATTCTCCTTGATCTTCTCGTATAAGTAGTGAATATTTTGTCTTGTTCAATTTTCTAGGCAGTTTCTTGCCTCATCCTTCTTGTCCTTACACTACTGCTGTTTGGAGGAACTTGCCCTCAGGGATTTCCTCATCAATATCTAGCATAAACTCTGTGCGCTCTTGGTGTTCCTGTTCATCTTCTCCATCTTTAATTTGATTAGCAATCAAAAATTCTTTCCATGTTTTTCCCCTCCTCTGCAACTCAAATTCAATTAGAATTTTAATCAACCCAAAATGATACAAACTTTTATCGTCATTACCCTTTTGTTTCTGAATAGTTTTTGACATTTTAGTCAAACTCTGTAAGAGGAAATAGGGCAGACTGATGGTGCATTGCCCTTTTAAGTGCAACAGGAGTTTGATGTGATATAGGTATACTATGCTATAACGACCTTCACATGTAACAAATTTCTGAATAATGTATACCATTTCATCCCATGGGTGCATTAGCCAGCTTCTAGGGACACCCTTTTTCCAGTTGACAGAGGAAATCCTTGACCTAGACATAAACTAAGTCCATGATTTTTCCTTAAATTGTTTTGTTTTGAAATATTTTTCCCCTTCTGGACTGATTCCCAATGTTTGTGCTATGGTATCTTTTGAAATTCTAAAAGAGAAGTTTCCTATTAATGCTTTCTCTCCATTGAATGTGAATGCAAACTGCTTGGTCACTTCTTCATTGTTCCCATTAAATTTCTCTAGAAAAGATAACCATTTCTTTTCCCTTAAAATCGTAATACAGTCATCATGATATTATGAACTATCAAATGTTTCAGGCTCTTCTCTATTGGTCATTTTGAAAAAGAAATTTCTGTTCTAACCTTCTTTTTTTTTGTTTATGCTCAACAATTCAATAAGGGTCTCTCGATTTGTTACCTCTGTTTTGCGCTCCACTTAACCGACCTGGTAACGCCCTTGGTTCTCGGGGTCTCCTTCTTCAATTGCTTGGGCAGCGACCTGATTAACGTCCTCAGATTATGGGCAGAGGTAGAAACTCGTGGTAAGCCTATTTGCTATGCTCTCCCTTTGTAGCGCCTGCTATCTCGGCCTTCATTGAATCACTAATATGGTAACGCACTTTACGAACTGAGAGTCTTATGAAGTGAAACTTAACAACCGACCTTTCCCAAATTACTATAATGATAATGCAGAGCGCATTCACATCATAAAGACAGAGGAGATGTACTGGTTTGCATAGGTACAATCATGAGAACGCCATATACATATAAGGAGTGCTGGAGTGATGATAACGAATATATGTTGCATGAGTTGACTTGGGTCAAACAATCGTTTTATAACTTGGCCGATTCAAAAATGAATGAAATCATTGAACACTTGTCTTTCCAATGATTCACCACTTGTCCATTACTTGTTGGTACTTGGTCGATTGGAAAGATGATGGATCGATGACAAGTTTTGATGGCCGATTCAGAAATGAGGAGTTAATGACAAGGTTTAAAGAGTGGTGTAGGAAAAGATTTAAAAATCGTAGTAGGAATATGGCAATAGGCTAAAGTGTGATGGGAAATGATAGTAGAGTTGAGTAGTTAGGAATGTTACAAGGGTGATGGGTATAGGGGTTTTTGAAATTGATAACAAGATCATAATCATCATATTTAACACTAAAATAATTCAAGAATTTTAAATGTTAAAAATAAAAATTACAACAATACATTACACTTGTTGGTTGACCAAAAGTTGAGTTGGCATGCACAGGTAGGACTGATCTTCATTGTCTAAATATGACTAATCTTCAGTGTCCATAACATGTCCCTTTTGAGATGAAATTGGATATAACAGGTCCCTTTGAAATCTGAAGAGCTATGTTTGTGCAGCTTCTTTGAAATTTGAAGAACTATGTTTGTGCAGCTTCCTTGATCCTTGGTGTTGATGTAGCCTTGATGATAAGAAACCTTTGAAACTCTGTTGAAACTTTGTTGAAGTAGCCTTGATGTATCTTGGATGCAGTCTTTAACAGGTCCCTTTGATATTTGTTGAATAGGTCCCTCTAATATTGGTACTGGTAACATAGTCTTCTGAACAGGTCCCACTGCATATTGCTTGAATAGGTCCCTCTGATTAGAACAAAAACAAAAAAAACTCCTTTATTCAAATACTGAAGTACTGAAACAAATTCTTTGAAGATTTACAAATGAGGAGATGAGATAAGGAAAACAAAATGTTGATGCTTCTCCCCCACTAAAGCTTTGACTTGTCCTCAAGTCATTATTGAAGCGATGAACCAAGCAGTAAACAAACAAAACAAGGAATTCTTACCAGCCAAAGGATTGGTTTTCAAGTAAGAATTATGGGTTAGAGTGTGCCAGAGTCTGGTTTTCACATCTAAAACCATTATTATTATTTATTTTTATTTTTTTGTTGTCTTTTATTAGTTTTTTTTAAATGAAATGAAATGAACTAAGGTATAGATATCACAGCTGAAGGCTGCAATATCTCAACGTCCCTTTGCTAAGATACAGTTTGAAGAAAATCCTCCTTGTTGATGGGCTTATGATAGAGTTTCAACCTATGGCCATTGACAAGAAAGGGGTTGACTTCTCCATCAATGGTAGTAAGCTTGACTGATCCATTTTCATAAACTTTAACTATTTCATATGGGCCCATCCAATGTGTGGTAAATTTGGCTTTATGATCTCTGAATTTAGAGTCAAAGAGTAAAGCCCAGTCTCCTTCTTTGAATTGTTTCTTTTTTATATGTGCATCATACCACTGCTTCCTTTGTTTCTGCATTAGGAGTGTTGTCTCCTCTGCTTGCTGCCTCATTTCATCCAGCTGGTTCAACTGCTGAATTCTTTCTTGTTGTGCTTCATTAAGATCAATTCCTAAATCTGCAACCATCTTATAAGTATGTATTTGAAACTCAATAGGAAGCATTACCTCTTTGCCATACACCAACTGATATGGTGTAAATCCTGTAGTATTCTTCCACATGATTGTATAAGCCCAGAGTGCATCTTTGAGCTTCTCTTCCCAATTCTTTTTATTCATTCCTACGGTCTTAGTGATAATTCCTTCCAATGTTTTATTTGTGGATTCCACCTGGCCATTAGCTTGTGGATGGTAAGGTGTACTTCTTCTGTGCTTGATTTGATATTTTTTTGTGATGTCTTTAACTAGCTTTGAAGTAAACTGAGTACCTTGATCTGTCATTATCTCCCTTGGTACTCCATACCTTAAAAAAAATTCTTAAAAAAGGAAGTTTACCACTGTTTGTTCAGTTGCCCGGACTAGTGCTCTGGCTTCAGCCCATTTTGTCACGTAATCAATACATACTAGGATGTACTTCTTACCTTTGGAAGTTGGATTGATGGGTCCTATGAAATCTAGAGCCCATTTTTCAAATGGCTCTAGGTGTACTTGAGGCTGAAGTGGCATCTCATTTGTAGTTGTTGGCCTACCCATTCTTTGACAGCTATCACAACTCTTCATGTACTTCTTGGAATCCTTAAAAATAGATGGCTAGTAGTATCCAAGACTAAGAATCTTGAATGTTTTTTTTTTAGCTGCAAAATGCCCACCACACGGTTCATCATGGCAAGATTTTAAAATATCAATTATTTCATCATTTCTTACACATTGTCTAATAATCATATCATAACCAGTGTAAAATAAATCTCCATTAACCCATGAGTATCGAACGCTTTGTTTGATTAGCGGTGTTCTTCCTGTGGACAAATAATTGGCCAAGTCAGCATACCAAGGATTCACTATTGAAATTGCAAATAAATTGTAATCTGGAAAAGAATCTTCAACCGGAACAACCTCACCTTGATTTTGCAGTCTAGAAAGAAAATCTGCCACTTGATTCTCCTTACTTGGTCTATCTAACACTGTGATGTTAAATTCTTGTAATAATAACAACCATCTGGTAACTCTACCACTAGTTACTGGTTTATTCATTAAATGCTTAATGGCAGAATGGTCAGTATGTACAAAAACCTCATAAGCAGTTATATAATGTCGGAATTTATTCACAGCATGTATGATTGCAAGCATTTCTTTTTCTGTGACTGTGTAGTTTAATTCTGCAGGTGTTGGATTTTTACTAATCAAATAAATGGCATAATGACAAGACTCCTCTTTTTGGCCTAATGAGGCACCTACTACAGTATCAAATGCATCTGTAAAGATGTGAAATGGTAGGTTCCAGTTAGGTCCTTTTAAGACTTGTGTGGTTGATAAATTTTCTTTGACTGTTTCAAATGCTTGTTGACAATTATCATTCCAGTTGAAAGGTGCATCTCTGGCTAGAAGCTTAAACAAACGTAAATCTATTTTACTAAAATGTTCAATAAACCTTCGGTAATAGCTTGCATACCCAAGAAAACTTCTTACCTCTTTTTGAGTCTTCGGAATTGGCAAATTGACAATGATCTGGATTTTTGATGGATCAACTTTAATGCCTTGAGAAGAAATATAGTGTCCTAATACTATCCCTTCATTTAACATCATAAAACACTTTTCGTTGCTCAGGGACAGATTAGCTTCAATACATCTCTTCAAAAAAATTTCAAGATTCATTAATGCATGCTCAAATGAATCACCATACACTGAAAAATCATCCATATAAACTTCAACACAATCATGAACTAAATCAGCAAAAATAGCTATACAGCTCTCTGAAATGTAGCTGGAGCATTGCAAAGTCCAAATGGCAAAACATTATAAGCATAGGTGCCCCAAGGACAAGTAAAAGTGGTTTTGTCCTGGTCCTCTAAGGCTATCTTGGTCTGGTTGTAGCCACTGAAACCATCAAGAAAAGAGAATGATGATTTCCCAGCTAATGTGTCTAGCACTTGGTCAATAAATGGTAGTGGGAAATAATCTTTGAGGGTTGCTTTGTTCAATTGTCTGTAGTCAACAAAAATCCTCCACTTACCATTTTTCTTGGGCACTACTACCAATGGGGATACCCACTGACTGTCAGAGATAGGATAGATAAAATTGACTTTCAACAGTTTGTGTAATTCCTCTCTAACAATTTCCTGAAGCATGGGATTCATTCATCTCTGCAGTTACCTCACTGGTTTGATATTACTATCTATATAAATATGGTGAGTGCATGTTTCAGGGTGAATTCCATGCATATCGATGTAGTCCCAAGAAAACACTTTCTGGTATTTTCTCAATAATTGAATCAATTTCTCTTCCTGAGATGAGTCTAGGTGAGTGCCAATATTCAAATTTTTTCGTGGACTAATCTCTATGGTTTTTCTCTATGTGTTTGTGATAGATTGGATAGGAAAAATGTTGTGAAATGTTGTTTGCAAAGAATTAATGGTGCATGTTTCCTGAAAATTTTGTGCCAAAAGTTCATCTGTAGCATGGTATTGGTCATTTCTTAATTCTCCGGAAACATCAGGTTGAGAAAAGAACAATTCTACCAAATCATCATTATTATGTTCTTGAAAATCATAGATTTGGTTGATGCTGAAAACAGATTGAACTTCTACCTTATCATTGTATTTATCATCAAGCCATAAATTGTGTGCTACTGTTGGTGATTGTGCTTATGGGTAAAGAGTAAGCTGTTTTATTTCAGTTCCTCGTGAAATGATCATATTACCCGATCTACATCCTATGAATGCATCAACAGTTGCTAACCATGGTCTACCAAGGATGATAGGGTGTCCTCCTAAATTGGATTTTGGCTGAAGAACTAAAAAGTCCACTGGATACTCCCAAGAGTCCAGTGAAACAATTACGTCCTCCAAAATCCCTTCAGGAATCACTTTAGACCTATCAGTGATTTCTAGAACAATTGTTGTGTACTGCAAGTTTGTGAGCTGGAGTGTTTTCATGGTTTCAAGAATCATCACATTTATTGCGCCCCAAGGTCAATTAAGGTGTTTGGAATATGTATGTTGTTAATGATTGTAGTGACTCTGGGAATACCAAGATCAACATACTTTTCCATTGAAATGGTGTTTGTCATAAGGCCAACTAAAAGTCCAATAACATGAATGGTTTGTTGATCAACTCTTTCCTAGTAGGCTTTTTAAGGCACAATTCTTTGATGGCTTTAGTATATATGGGAATGTCTTTTATGGCTTGTAGTAGCGGAATTTTTATAAAGACATTCTTTAGCTCATCTAAAACATCAAACTGTGGTATAGACATGGGAAGTTTTGTTTGGACCAATCTGTCTGGAAAAGGTGGTGGATGCAATGGTTGCATTTGTTTATTTTTGATGTCATCATTTGGTTTCCTTTGAATTGGAGTTTCATTTTCATTTTCTTCTTGTTTATCAACTGCTGGAGATTCTTTGTGAAGTACCTTACCAGACCTCAAATTGATATTTGCAAGGAATGTGGGATATGAGGTCCCTCATTCATTGTAAGCTGGTCTCTCTGTCTGTTATTTGGATTTGGTATAGGTTGAGCAGGGATTTGAGTAGGTCTAGGAGGTTGTGGGTTAGATGGAAGTTGTAATTGTGGTGAATTTATTGGTGGAGGAGTAGGCAATGTTTGTTGAGTGGGTTGGGGTTGAAGTGGGTAAACAACTTGCTGCTGAGGATATTGTTGATATGGTTGAGGATATGGCGAATATGGTTGATGATATTGTTGATATGGCTGCGAATATGGTTGGTATGCTTGAGGGTATGGTTGATATTGTTGAGATGGTCTCCATTGTTGTTGTGGGTAACTTTGGTGCTACCATGTCATGGGTACATTCCATGAATTCTGAGCATACATTTGATCATGTGCAGGAAATTGCAAATTCTGGTTTGGGGACATACCTTGAGGTGGAGGTCTTGGCTGCCATGGTCTCTTTGCGCCCATAAAATACACATTCTCCATATCTGTATTAGCTGCCACATTACAATTCTGCAAAACCTTGACTTTAGAGCAATGAAATATATCATGATTTTCAGTACCAAAGGCACAAACTTGAATTTTTTCTAATGGGCAATATTTTAAGGCATGTTTCTTCTGACATTTTGGACAAAAGATAGCCATCATTTAATATATCTCTTCTTATCTTTTCTTAGCTTTGAGAGTGTCAATTTGAGTTCCTAAGGTACTCAACGGATCTGTTTTGAATTCCTCTAACAAATTTCCTATTTCAGCTCGTCTGACACTTGCTGAGGCAGATTTTGTGGCTTTGGATGATATGGTTCTCTTTCCAATTTTGGCTTTGCTCCTAGAATACGTTTCACATAAATCAGCAATTTATTCGAAAGGTAAGGTGGAAATATCACCTTTTCCCATCAAATTAAAATCATCTAAGTATTCCTCTTGAATGCCCTTCAAAAATATTGTTCTAATGAGATCAAGAGTCATGGATCGATGTTTTGATTTTTGTAAATTGTAAGCAAATCGTTCCAAGTACTCTTCTATATTTTCATCCTCTTATTGATTCATCCTAAAGATATCATCTTTAGAATCCTTTGATCTACAATAAGGTTGGTATTTCCTTAGGAATATACTTCTCATGCCATCCCAATTAGTTATTGCATGCTCACCAAGTCCCATGAACCATTTTAGTGCTGATGCCTTTAATGTTGTTGGGAAGAGTCTAAGCCTATGGGCATCATTTGTGTAACCATATGTTCGACATACAATGTCAAACTCAAACAAGAATGAATCTGGGTCTTCTGAAGCCATGCCATAAAAGTTTGGTAACACAAAAGGAGGTATGTTTTTCATTTTTATTTCCTTGTCATGATTGTCTTTTGGTTCATGGATAGGAAATTTAAAGGTTAACTCTTCCCCCTCTCTTTGATCTTGTTTTTGTTTAGGAGTCGGTCTTCTTGTTGATCCTCCTCCTTCCTTAGCCATTTTTATAGATTCCTCTGGTGATTTAATTTCTTGTTCAGTGTCACTCGTTCCAAAGAGTTGTTCTAGAGATTGTTGAGTTATTTTTCTACTTTCTCTCTTTGTAGAAGATTCAGGGAGATGTTTCTTCTGTGATTCGTGTGCCAATAGGATTTGCCTCTCAATAAGTGTAAGCCTTTGGCCTGATTTTTGTTTATCCTCTAATGTTTGTATCGTAATTTCCTCAGCTGGTGTTGTGTGTTTAGTCTTTCCCAAAGGGTCTGCTCCTGGTGGTAGGTTAGTTTTTGGATGGGGGTTTTTATGAATCGACCTTTATTATCTATAGATCTAGGCATAAGCAAACATGACTTCTAAAGTGACAATTAAAATCAAATCTATGTTGTGTTCTTGTTTATTAAATTTTATTTTTCTATATTTTGATTTTTTTTTCGAAATCCTCTAACTGCTCCTCCCCGACAATGGCGCCAAAAGGTAGTGGCCAATATAGGGTACTAGATTAGACTAGATTTATTATCAACCAAGGGAGGTAAACTTAGAGGCACGTGTGTAAAGTCTATAGACATAAAAGGATTCCTAACTAAGTGTCTACTGTGACAAGCTACAACACTCCTTTACAGGAGGTTAAAATATGTTTCCTCTCACCTTAACACTCAGATCACCCAATTTATCTAACTGTCCTAAAGATACAGCGTATTGCTAGATTGAGTTTTCAATCCTCTTACAAGGATGTTATGCACAAAAGCTCTTTCTAGATAACACTTAAGCATTCATGAAAAATCAAAAGCACACTGAATTTTAAATGCATGAAAACAGAGTCTATGGAGATGCTTTAAAATCTAATGATGGATCAAATATTTTACAAGATATGGTTCAATGATCTAACAATCAAATCTTCAAGCTATCACCATAAATACCATTTGTAAGAATTTCTAATCAAATCGATAAAATCACAGACATGGAAATAACACTAAATACTATGCACACTACTCAAATTCGAAAACGCTATGGAAATGAAATTAACAGTATACCAATCCACGTAGGGCTAGTCCATGCTTCAATGGCACACTGAAGTAAGCTCAAGCAACAAGAGTATTAACGCATGAACACTATTGGAGTAAAATGATGACTGTAATTAAGTTTTGAAGATTGAAATCACATACAAGAGTTCTATTCTGGAACAATAAACAGAGATAATAATCGTAATCATCCTTGAAACAAAACAATACGCAGTCTTTATCTACTTGTCTCCTATTTAAATCGAATGTACATTCATTAAGCAGATGTTTCTACTTTTAGAAAAGACTGATTTTTGGTCCTTTCTAATCTAAACCGATTTCCAAAAGAAAAACGAAATCAGTTTGGGAAACCATGGCTTTTTGCTGCCTTTGTGACCAAAAAGGCTGGGTTTGACCAGAATTGACCACATAACCCTGAGCTTTTGATTTGCTGTTGAATTGATTTTTCACCATGCATGTACATTCCAGATCTTGTTCCTATCCATTGCTATGACTTGCCTGTCATGACACGTGTCACAGCATAAACAATTTACAAGAAGTCATGACGTCTTGCAATCTTTTTGTTGAAAATTCCTAATTTTTAACATAAAAAATCACAAATTAACTTTAATGTAAACTAACAACTATAATGCTATTAATTAATCAATTTCGATGGATATGAGGGGTTTATGGAAGAAAAAGGTAGACAAATGATGGTGTTTCTAGAAGAAAACGATGGCAATGAAATGGTACCAACACCAACCTTGGTGCTTCCTTCCATCATCGACACTCCTTTCAAAAATGACCCTCTTAAATGAACCTCCTTAGCCTCCCTAGGAATCTCTCCCTTAGGCTCCATTAAATTAAATATTTCTTCATTGCATTTGAGTTTTACTAGCCATCAAAAGTGTATTAAATCAATTATTACAGATACAATGATTACATTACTCTGTATATCAGCCCTTATTCATTAAGATGCAAATAGGACAAAGGGTTAAATTATAGCACACAGTTATTAGAACTCTTTGATATCCCTATCCGAGCATAATTGGAGTAAATTTTGAGTTTTGCTATAACTAATAAGGCTAGGAATAATGATTAAAATCCTAATACCGTATGTGACATGGCACCATCAGTTCTTTATGTAGCATCCAAGAGTATTAAGCTTCATTATGCATGACATATATAGTGGTGAATCATCGACAATTCTATGAGAGACTTTCCTCCATAACTGTTCCACATGCATGAACCTTTTCATAATACCAAAGCATACTATTTCTCCTTATAAGATGTAAATATAATCATAACAACCTTGACATGCATATGCAATCACATGTGAGTCACATGTATTATTCCATCCATCATTTCAATAAGAGAGGTAATTAAGAAATCCATATAACTAAGTTGTACGATTTAACATCCTATCAAGTAAGGATTAAACATGAAACACATACCATGTAAGTAAATCTCATTTGAATAGAGGGAAACACCATTAAATCTATTAATATCCAAGCACATGAAATTCATTCAAATATTCTTATAACTAAGAAAACTCCTCATAAGAAAAATATAATAGTAACAAAGAGAGAGTGAGAGTAACAATCAATATACAAACATTCCATGCAAATGATACGAACTAAATCTCGCTTGGAAGGAGGAGCACCACTACCGAGCCATGAATCACCTCTGCTTCACCCCGAGCCAAAAATATTGCCAATGATCAATGTCCTCAATCAATCAATGCACTGGGTATTTAATACCCTCTTTCATGATTTAGTTACCATTAGCGGCATCCCGCTTTTATGGATTTTTCCATTTGCCTAGGTGTTTTTCGAAAAATGTCATTATTATCTCCCACGAGGCTTTTCCTCATAAAATCTTGCCTTTATGTCCCGCAAAGCTTTTATGTCTGGTGGACCTTTATCTCCCATCCATTTAATTGATCTACAATCCACCTAACCTTATCTAGAATCACATCTACAAGTTTTATCATGAAAAATTCATCTCTATCCAATTCCTCGTGGGATTTGGAAAGCATCTCCTTTCTCTTGGTGCTCCACCCTCCAAGTGACTATTTTATTAATTTATTTAATAACATGCTTTCTTTTCATATTATATATCACCTAGCTTTCCTCATCTTAGGTTTAGAATAGTTTAACCCCCAAAAGATGGTATGAAATGTAGCTTTCCTCAGCTTAGGTTTACAAACATTTAACGCACAAGGGAGGATATCACACCTAGCTTTAGCTTAGCTTAGGTTTACAATAATTTAGTACACAAGGGAGGGGTGTTACATACTCTCCCCCCTTAAATTTTACACTGTCCTCAGTGTATCACTACATCATGCCCTCGTTCACAAGTAGTTGGTTTCTGAATCAACAGCTCTCATGGCTCTACCATCTAATGCAATTTTTCTAATGTACATCAGTCACAAGGAGTGCTCCCAACATCTCTACTTCCATAGCTACATTAGTCTCAAGGAGTGATATCCTTTCGTAGATACCTATAACATTTTTTCAAACCATTTGTGAGAATTTATAGATGCAAAAGTTTAACTATGATAAATATCATGATCTGGTGCTTAATATTATTAAAGCATCTATTCCTTATCATTTATTTTTATCTGAAGAATGCATGTTTTCTGCTTGGATTCTTTCAAGCCTTTGTTTTCTTGTCGAACACATACTTCTTGTAGTCTCTCTGAATACAATACATCAGTTAGCATATTTTCCACATTAATATGCCTACAAGGTCATAATAGATTAGTTCACATAACAATATATATTCATCATATATATATTCATCGTAATTGTATGTATCCCAAACTGCGATTAACCATAATTACTTATACCAACTTACTTTCCTTCTTCTAGGTAACCTCCAAGTTTGTTTACCTGGTTAGATATCTATACAATGACTCTATGCATACCTGAACACAAGGTATGTTATACACACCAATACACATTTCATTTTTAACCTTGTAGCATATGCAGTCATATGGTCCCGTATGTATGTTGTACATCGTCCATCTATGGTATAGCTTATAATACCATCTTCATGGTATCACCTGTATGAAATAAACTTTATCCACATATTTTTCCACCATGTTAGTATCATACCTGTAGAGCTATAAAAAGGGTTTCTTTCACCTCTAGTTACCTCACATTAATATGTCAATCCGAGAACGTTTTGTTATTTCAAAGAGTGCCTTAGTCTAAGGCTTAGCATTTGTCAGAGTAATTCTTGTAGTATAGCTGTTTGAAAATACAAAAGTAAATTGACGTGTGTCTACAACTTAACTACTTCAAAAGGCTAAATCACACACTCATATTTTAAGCAATGTATCAGTCAAGGGTTCGGTAGCAATAACCCATCCCTTTAGAAACTGATGGAAAATAAATCGGAGAACAAATCATGGGTCTAGGAGTCGGACAGCAGATGCCAATGCTCACTACAGCCAGAGATCGTCCTTAACAAATAATAAGAAATGAAATGGCAGATAAAGAGAACAACAACGAAATAGAACAACAACCTTAAAATGGAACAACAATTCGAAAATGGAACAGCAACTTGGAAATGAAACACCAATTCAAAAATGGAACAGCAATCAAGGAATCGAGCAGTAACTAAATTTAACAAGCTGTGAATCTATTCAATCACGCCCATCCAAACATAAAACCTTCATTCTTAAAGATGTACACACACAATGGAACAACACGGCCTACAGATACATGATGGAACAGCACTGAAAACCATATAAACACAATGTGCTTAGTCTGATTCCGTTATCACTCTAATTAGAAAGCATACGATTGCATCTCAAGATGAAATAGTGATATTCAAGGGTTCAATAATCATATAAAATCAGAGCTTCCAAGATAAATGTTGTAATGCTAAGGCACAATCGCATAACATAAAAACTCTGTAATGGAACAATAGTATCCTGTAAAGATTAACGGTATTATACCAACACTTAAAGGAATAATAACATGATGTAGCTTCAATACAATTGTTTTGTTTGCAGGAATATTAAATGGATTAAACATGACAGAGCATGTGACATAAACTTTATAAAACACGTCAGATTACCAGATCACGTCGATAAGAAAACCACACAGAAACCATGTGTAATGGTACAAGAGCAAGTGTCCTCCAAGGCCGGGCCCTTAGCCTCCAGGGGTACACCGCTTAAGGTTGATCCAAGCTCAAAGATAAAAGAGTAACCAAGTCTTTATTAATGCATGAATTAAAATTACAGTAAAGCAAGTCTTAACAGGACATAATGATCATAGTCTTGATCTTTTAAAATAAATTACATAAGAGCATAACCATGCTTTAGCTAATAATGATGCCCCTTATATAAGGGTGACGACGGAGATATCTAGATGCAGAAATAGATAAAACAACGATCCATCAGGATCAAGGATCCTGAGGGATTCATAGAATCGTTAGTCCTGAGTTACTTCTCCTTTCTGCGCCGAGCTGGTATCTTCGCTTCCTTTCTTGGGTTTGTCCGTTTCGATCTGGTTTGCATGCGGTCTCCCGTCGAAGGGACAGCAGTTAATTCATCTTTGTCTTTTCCTTTAGGATGGCCACTTTTCATTTTTTCTCCCTCCTGTACATGGAAACAACAACTGTCAGCGTTCTATATTAATCTCACATGTTTCGTTATAATTCTTTATCATTTTCTAAGTTCATAATGCAAAAATTATTATAAGTCCTAATGAAAAGATACTGAAATAACCATCAAAACATACCTTCTTTGATACTCCACACACCCCCCAGCTTACCCTTTTTCATGGCCTCATGAAAACATTGTAGTTGACATGCAAGGCAGTGAGTGAGTAGGCTAGAGATGGAATCTCATGTGGGGGCCTACTATCAAAGAAATGACCTGTCTGACCCTCAGGCATCTCATACAGGGATTGGTATCCGGGTGTAGGATGCCAAATGATTGGACTCTTGAACCTATATCCTAACCAGGATGGCCCTGCCCTCAAAACTATTTCGCCATAGAGGGGAAAACGGTTAGCAGCTAGTTTAAAATTCTCATACTTAAATGGTTCTCTGAGCTGGATATTCAGATTAGATATTTGATATAGAAATTTAGCTGCATCAATGGCAGGGTATTAGATAGAGGAAAAGTATTCAAGTCCCTGCCAAATGATTGCCTCTTGCATGGGTCCTAATGCTTCAATCACTCCTGGAGCCTTCATGATATTTCTATTTTTCCTCCATAACTATGCTGGGTCCCTAGGCTCAACTCTTATACATAGATCTAATCTGTTTTCTTGTCTTTAAAAAGCTTTATAGGCTTTCATCCATTTAATTTGATTAACTGCAAAAGAAATAAATGCCTGTAATTGAATGTCCCCAACAAAAGGGCCAGGGTTCAGTTCGGTCTCTTGTTCTAGTACAAGGTTATGCAAGTAAAATTCACACAATAATCTCTGTACTTTTGCCTCGTAGTGTTTACAACAGTTTATGAAATCATCTATGGCGTTAATTTGTATGGGAGCGCCTACTTTAACAACATTTATTTTCAATTGCAAAATACCTTTCCATTAAAAACAGGGCATAGTTATTAGCAGGGGCTATACATGCTAGGACGTCATTGTATAGAGAACACAAGGTATCCATTTGTTTGATAACTACATCTAACCTATGAGTTACCTTTGCAACTTTCTCTTGTTCCATCCGCCATCCTTCGAAGGCCTGGCTTTCAGATAAGTTGATGTTCCTTAGCTCCTATTGTAGTTCTTCATATTTTTCTCGGGGGGACCATTTTCTCCCTAAGCTTTTCTGCTTAGCTTGCTTCAAACCCTTCTGAAGGGTTATCATTTTCGGATCCTTTTTCCATGAAGCCGTGGAGGCCGAGAGCTTTACCTGAACTTTCCTATTGCACTGCTTCGAGTTCAGAACCCTTATTACTCCCAAAGGTGGTGCCTCCATTTGAATTATCTTATCATCCATTTCTATTTTAACACGAACATGAGCCCATTGTTGCTCCTTTTCAATTGGAACAACAATCTATTTTTTAGCTTCATTTGGAATAGCAGTTTGGCTTTTGTCGGTGTTTTGAGCAGCAGGATGGATTTCGGTCCTCTGCCTCTTGCCCTTAAGGGGATTTGCTGGTGTGGTCAGACCTTTTCTTCCTGAAGTCCCTTTTACCCTTTGGCTCACCTTTAGAATCCTAATCTGTTGGTGAAGATAGACTATTATGCTCAATAATCTCTGTTGTTCCTTTCGTAATTCCATTATTTCCGGCATTCCTTCAGAAGCAACAGCAGGCTATTTACTGCGGTCTGGACTACGGCTAACTTCCTGATTTTCTTCCTGGGGTGGCTGTTCCGGGGCAAGAACCTTAATTAGCTCTGTTATTTCTTGGGGTATTTCTTTTTCTGCCCTTATTTCCTCTGGACTTTCTTCTAGTGCCTTCTGATTAGGAATGAGTTGTTCGTGCTCAGCATTTTTTGACATCTTCTCATTATGAACATACAAATTTTCTACTTCTTCCTCTTTTGCATGTGATTCCTCGGGTGCATCTTTCTCCTGGGGTTTTTCTCTGGCATGGAGGTCTGATGGACTCGGAGGTTGGCCATATTCACCCATATTGGCCAAAACTTTGGCCAATTCATCTTCCCCTAATGGGTCTTGTAATGGGCTGCCTTCCTGTTGTTACGTTCCCTCCTCTTGCTCGGACTACTCGGCTTATTTTCCCTCGTCTCCTTCCTCTTCAAATTTCTCATCTTTTTCTTCTTCTTCTTCTGCAGATTTCTCTGCCTCTTCTTCTTCTTCTTCTTGTGTAGATTGCTCTGCCTCCTCTTCTTCTTCTTCTTCTGCAGATTGTTCTGCCTCCTCTTCTTCTTCTTCTTCTTCTGCTTCTTCTGCAGACTGCTCTGCTTCCTCATCCTGTACTTCTGTTTCCTTGTCTTCCCTTGGGGATTGCTCGTCTTCGATTTCCATCGTCTAGCTACAGCCTTGCTGGGGCTTCTCCAGCCCCCCTCGTAGCCGTGCTAGCTGGACCGATATCCTGCGTTTTTTTCGTTGCTCGGGTGTGCTAGTAACATGTTTCCATTTTGCCGATTTCTTGTGTTTTTTAGGTTGCTCGGGTGTGCTAGTGACCTGCTTCCATTTTTCTGGATGTTGAGTTGTGCTACTGACTTGTTTCCGTTTTTTCGGACATTCGGGTGTGGCCAACCCCCCATTTACAATGGTAATTAGTTCTTCCCAGCTGCTCTGCTACTGGGTGAGACTATGGTTGAATATCAACTGAATCAATCCGTGATGACTAACAACTGACTCTACCTTCTTTGCCTTTTTCATGCTTCGTGCAACGTCATGAAGTAATGAATTCAACAATGCAGGTAAATTTACAGAGCATTTCTATTTTAGAACAGCTAGGAGTTTAAGATGTCGTGGTCTTACCACGTCTTTTCTACCTTCACATGTGATATAGCTTTGGATGGTCTTTGCTAATTCTGCCCACGGCTCTCCTAGTGTTGCTGGCAACACCCCCTTTCCTCGAATTGTCAGGCTTTGTCCCTCGTCCTGGAAGATCTCTATAATCTTCTGCAACCTTTCCTTCTTTATCGTCCATACTGGTCTAGTGGCTGGAAGTCTCGAGACTTCTGTGATTATGTCATCGGTGACTGCTATATGTTTTCCTCTTACTGTGGATTAGTCCTCTTGCAAATTCTGCAAAAATTCAATTGCTACTCTTTCATTATACTCCCTCAGGCAATTAAGATAGGTCAACCATCCTGCTCTTGCCAGGATTTCCTGGGTAGCAGCCAAAATAGTTAGCACTTGTGGTTCTCTGCGAATTGATCTTCCTCACATAGATTTGCTATGAATTCTCAAAGGAACGACAATTGTTTGTTGAAATGCAGAGAAGCTGATGGCGTGAAACTCATTCAAACTCGAATGCTGCAGAGTATGCAGTGGAAATGGCTTTGAACAGCAACTCATGCAGAAAAAAAAAATAAAAAAATAGGAAGAGATAATACCGTTGAGCCGTGCTATACCTCAGTACACAATCTCCCAAATAGCAAGCTGACACGTAGTCTAGGGAATGATGAGGTTAACCTTCCACCCACACAATGTGATAGGCTGTCCCAGCCATCAAATAAGGGAGCAGCGGCCGTTCTGTAGCAAAGTCTTTAAGGAATAGCGTATGGCAATATGCCATGTTTACAAAAATAGCCTATTACTGAAATTGAGGTATAAAGTTGCGTCGCTTTAATACGTAAGAGACTTCAGTGATTTGATTGAAGTTCGGGGATATGACATTTGCCATAAGTAGAGAGTCTCATGTGGTCATTGTCACTGGTTCTATAATGATTGGTGATAATATATAGTCATGCGTTATATGGTTGGGGTAATAACATATAATTGATTACCATGGCATAAGAAACAAAAGGATGCAACTAACTTACCTATTCATGTAAATAATGTGACTTCAATACCATTAACAGTGCTCTGCTACTGACAGGTGTCCATAACCTTGGCAAAATTGTTTGTTTCACCCATGGAACCATAGTCCTTTGTGTATGCTAGGAAATATTGTGTAATGTCAAAATGTAGGCCATTATGCTGGCTTGATGACCAGTTAGCCATAATGCCATTCACGAGGAAGGAGCGAATAGTGGGCAGGCTGGCTCGTGATGAGACCTCTTGTTCCAAGGGTTTTTTGTTTGATATACCTTTTGGACCATTTCCCTAGTGTGGTGGCCATAGTGGGAATGCCACTTCGCTTCCGTCCTGATGATCATGGTGGCGAGCTCTTAATGAGACTTCCTATCTTGCAATTTGACAATTTAGAAACCATGTTTTGCTCCCTTTTCTTCTTTTCTTTTCATAAAGTGCCTTCTCTATTTATACACAAAGGGTGGTTCAACACTCCTTAAGAGTAGGAATGGTGGAAGAAGTCTTAATATCCCAATAGGAAGGTGTAGATCCTTTGCTCTTATTGCTGAATGATAATCAAAGAGGATTAAAAAGGGACCATCATGATACAAATAACCAATCAAAACAGAATTAGTAGAACAATGGCAGCAAAAGATGATGAATAAGCATGTCTTTCCTTGTGTCTTCTCACCAATTCAGGGCAATTTTTATAAAGATAGCGATTTATGATTGACTGATTTCTGTATGCTGTGTTTTTGTTCCCATTACATAAGTGCATAGCCATATTCAAAAAGACTTGAAAGAATATGAGCAATAAGCATCCTCAATTTAGAATAGCAAAAGGAACAAGTTGTTTCACAAGTAGAGAAAAATCATACAGGAGGTGTTCCTTTTGAGGAAGGGAACAAAAATAGTTCACAAATGTTGTTCCTTTGGACAAAGTAAGAATAAAAACATACAAATGTCGTTCCTTTGGAAAATGAATAGCAGAAATCAAAAATGCAAAGGAACAACAGAAAGCAAAAGTGTTGTTCCTTTGGAAAAGGAACAACAAAAACACAACAATGTCATTCCTTTGGAAAAGGAATAGCAGAAATCAAAAGTGTTGTTCCTTTGGAAAAGGAACAGCAGAAAGAAAAAGTGTTGTTCCTTTGGAAAAGGGACAGCAGAAAGCAAAAGTGTTGTTCCTTTGGAAAAGGAACAATAAAAACACACAAATGTCGTTCCTTTGGAAAAGGAACAACATAAATCAAAAGTGTTGTTCCTTTGAAAAAGGAACAACAGAAAGCAAAAGTGTTGTTCCTTTGGAAAAGGAACAACAAAAATCCAAAATTGTTGTTCCTTTTGGAAAAGGAACATTAGAAAACCAAAATTGTTGTTCCTTTGGAAAAGGAACAACAAAAACACACAAATACTATTCCTTTGGAAAAGGAACGGCAAAAAATCACAAATGTTGTTCCTTTGAAAAATGAACGAAAAAAACACACAAATGTTGTTCCTTTGAAAAAAAAGGAACAGCAAAACACACAACTGTTGTTCCTTTGGAAAAAGGAACAACAAAAACTCCTAATGTCGTTCCTTTTGGAAAAGGAACAGCAGAGGTAGAAAAACTTGTTTCAAAGATATATACAAAAGTAACTCAAGAAGCTATGTACAGACTGTAAAGAAAAGCAAATTCCTTAGTGAATTATAGGTGAGGAAGACTTCTCTTCCTCCCCCAAAATCTCCATATATGAATCTTGGCATAGCTGTTGGCAGAAGGACTCCTAAGTAAGTGGTTTGCGATAGAGACAGACTCGATGGCCATTTTCCTTAAAGGCATATCCAGAACCATCAATAGTGATTAGGGTAAGGTACCATTGTGATGTACCTTCTGGATTTCATATGGTCCCAACCAACGAGTCTGGAGTTTCCCGGGGAAGTCCTGAAACCTGGAGTCGTACAAAAGAGCCCAGTGTCCTTTGTGGAAGACTTTATTTTTAATGAGAGCATCATGCCACTTAGCTCTCTGCTGCTGTATCGGAGCAGTGTGTTGAAGTGCCAAGAGCCTAATTTCATCTAGCTCATTGATTTGTTGCAGCCGATTAGTCTCTGCCTCAATTAGCTCTAAACCAACTTCTTGTGTTGTTCGTAATGTTTGGATTTCGAATTCTATGGGGAAAATGGGTTGTTTTCCAAACATTAGCTGATAAGGTGAGTAACCAGTGGTACTCCTCCATGTTGTTCTATAAGCCCACAGTGCTTCAGGTATTCTGGCAGCCCAATCACGTCTATGTGATGCAACAATTTTCGTTAGGATTGTTTGTATTATTTTGTTGCTGCTTTCTACTTGCCCATTTGCCTGTGGGTGATATGGAGTAGTAATTTTATGCTGGACATGATAATTGTTGAGTGTTGTAGCTATAATTTTTCTAGCAAACTGTGGTCCACTGTCTGTAATTATCTCTCTTGGAAGGCCATAATGTACAAATAGATGGAACAGGAACTGTATAACAGAGTCTTCTGTGGCTCTTGGCAATGCCTCTGCTTCAACCCACTTGGTGACATATTCTGTTTCCACCAAAATGTATGTTTTCTGGTTTGATGGTGGGTTGATTGGTCCCATGAAATCAAGAGCCCAACGCTCAAATGGTTCGATGACTAGCTGTGGTCTCAGAGGCATCTCATTCGATTGACTAGGGTGACCCGCTTTCTGGCAACTGTCACAGGCTTGGACAAATTTCTTTGCATCTTTGAAAATTGTGGGCCAATGATACCCTGTTTGTAACACTTTATGTCCATTCCTGCGTTCAGCGAAATGTCCACCACATGGTTGGTCATGACAGGCTTTCAATATGTCAAAAATTTCGTCCTCTCGAACGCATCCCCTGATATGCATGTTTTCCCATGTGTGAAAGAAACAGCCCCCAATCCAGGAAAATCTAGTACTTCGCTGAACAATCTGTTTTTGCTTATTAGGAGTTAGATGCTTTGGTAACTTACCTATTGTTAGGTAATTGGCAACGTCATCATACCAGGGTGTTTGAATAGCAAAAGCAAAGAGATGCTCATCCAGAAATTGATCTTCAATTGCTGCTGCATCAACTAGCTTTGGCAATCTTGAGAGGAAATCAGCTACCGAGTTTTCTTTTCCAGGTCAATCCTTGATTGTAATATCAAATTCCTGCAATAAAATCAGCCATCTAGTTATTCTGCCATTTGTGATAGGCTTGTTTTCTAAATATTTTATAGCAGAATGATCTGTGTACAAGACAACAAGATATCCAGTAATGTAATGTCTGAATTTATTCACAACATGTATAACGGCTAGAAATTGTTTTTCAGTGACAGTATATTTTAATTCAACAAGGGATGGATTTTTGCTAATGTAATAAATTTCATATGGTTTTCTATCCTCTTCTTGTCTAAGGACCGCTCTAATGGCTGTGTCTGAGGCATCAGATGATATCTAGAATGGAAAATCCCAATTTGGTCCTTGAAGGACTGGGGCTGTGGATATGAGCTTCTTCAGATCCTTGAAAGCACGTTCACATTTCTCTGTCCAAAGAAAATCAATGTTGCCAGTTAGTGCATACAAGGGTGCAACAATACGTGAATAATGTTATATAAGCCTTCTGTAGTAACCAAAAAATCCAAGAAAGCTACATACCTTTGTTTGAGTGGTAGGAGTAGGAATAAGCAAAAGTATTTGGATTTTGGTTGGATCTACCTGAATCCCAGCTGGTGAAATATAGTGTCCTAAAATAAGTCCTTCCGTCATCATCATATAACATTTTTCATGGCTTAAACAAAGCCTGGTAGCAATGCAACGTTGTAGGTTTTTTTCTAGTGTATCCAGTGCTGGGTCAAACTCATCCCCGTATGGAGTAAAGTTGTCCATATATACTTCCAGTCCTTCATTTATTAGGTCTGCAAAAATGCTAAGGATCCCTTTGGAATGTGGCAGGGGCATTGCATAAGCCAAAAGGTAAAACTCGGTAGGCGAATGTTCCCCAAGGACAAGTAAAAGTAGTTTTGTCTTGATCTTTAGGGGCAATCTGTATTTGGTTATACCCACTAAAGCCATCAAGGAAAAAAAAGAATTTATTTCCTGCCAAAGTGTCTAATACTTGGTCGATGAATGGGAGAGGGAAGTGATCTTTTTGTGTTGCTTTATTTAGCTCCCAATAGTCCACGCGGATTCTCCATTTACCATTCTTTTTTGGTACCACCACAAGCGAGGAGACCCATTTACTATCAGAGATAGGGTAGATAAAGTTAACATCTAAATGTTTTTGAAGCTCAGCTTTTACCACTTCTTTTAGATGAGGATTTAGTCTTCTCTGAGGCTGTCTAACAGGTCTTGCATCATTTTCTATGTAAATGTGGTGTGTACATAACTGGGGGTCAATTCCCTTCATATCAGGGTAGTCCCATGCAAATGCTTCTTTATATTTCCTTAACATATGGATGATCTTTGTTTCTTGTTCGGATGTGAGGTTGGCATTAATGTTTAAGGTTTTTCTGGGTTCAATTTCCATCATTTTACTATTTGCAACAGAAGTGACAGGGATTGTGTGATCATATGTATCTTTCAGAGGGTCTTCTTCTAATTTGTTATCAAATGCTACTTTTATCATATGACATTGGGTACGAGATGTGAGTTCAGTTTGACTAATGAAATTATTGATGGCATCATTTTCTGTTTGGTCTTTGAACTCAAGTGCTTCTTGTATAGTTAATGGAGTTCTAATGTTATCAGTAAGATATGATACAGGCCTATTAGTTTTGACTATTGTGATACTTGGCTGTGCCGGGGGATATAGCACTAATTCTTGATATCCGCCCCCCTGGTTATGACCATATTCCCTTGTCGACAGCCAATATAGGCATCAAAAGTGGTGAGCCAAGGTCTTCCTAAGATCAATGGATGTCCATCAAGTCAGGTTTTAGAATTTATTATCAGAAAATCGGTTGGATATTCCCATGAGTCAATCGAGACCATGACATCATGTAGTATGCCTTCAGGCCTAACCACAGATCAGTCAGCCAATTCTAACAAAGTGGAGGTGGTTTCTACAGATATAATGCCTAGCTTTTGGCAAGTAGCAGTTGTTAAGATATTGATTGCAGCCCCAAGATCAACTAGGGCATTGGGTAGGGTTTGACCATAAATTTGGATAGTTACTATTGGGTTTCCTGGGTCTTCGTATTTAATGGGTGTTTCCTTTCCTGATAATAAGTCAAATAAAGTGCCGACTACTTGAACTCTTGGATTATTTGTTATATTCCTCCTTGGTCTTTTTATACACCATTCTTTAATAGTTTTTGCGTATATCAGGATGTCTTGAATGGCTTGGAGGAATGGAATTTTCATGTACAAATTTTGTAATTCTCCCAGAATGTCAAAATCAGGTTGTTGTATAGGTCGAGGTATGACTAATCGTTCTGGGAACGGGGGAGAGGATGTGGTTGGTTGATTATGAGTTTGTTGTTTATTCACATCCTCTTCATGTGACAGATGTTCTCTAGGTAGATGATCTTCAATCTAAACTGTTTTATTTCCCTCAGTTTGAATAATACACCCAGATCTTAACTGAAGATCATTACACTCCCTCAGATCGGGTCCTACTTCTAGTGTTTCCAGGATTTAAACAAATTGGACCGGTTTGTTATTTGGGTTGGGGTTGGGTTGGGCTAGGAGTTGCGGTCTCAGATTAGACTGGGGATTTTGCTGTAAAGCTAGCAGTGTAGGTTGAGGGAGAGGGATATTTCCTACTGGCTCATGCGTTGGTCTCTGCTAGTTTGTTTGCCAAGTTGAGCTTGTGAAGTAGCGGGAGTCCATTGTGGTGGGTATGGGTTTTTTTGCCAATATGGTGGGGGATAAGGAGGATTCGACCAACCATATTTGCTCATTTGATTCAGCCACAAGTTTGCAGAAGGAAATGACTGTGGTGACCAATTTGGAAATGGGGGCTGAGATTGACTTTCCCATGTATTATACTGTTGAGCATTATACTGCGGAGACTGAAAAGAAGAAGCTGGGTCTAGAAACATACCAGTTTGTTGCAGCTACCACTGATGGCACTGGTTGAGCAAATACACCGCTTCTGGCTCTTCTTCTGCCTCCTTATATACTGATTTCAGTCCAGGTAGTGGGGACAACTTTCCGTAGAGTGATCTCTTGTACAGATGGCACATGTTTGGACTGCATCTAGTGGAAACTCCTTATGGCTATGCTTCTTCCTGCATCTGGGGTAGAAGATTGCCAAATTCTATTCTGCCTCCATTTGCTTCTGCTTGGCCTGCAAAATATACAATTGTGTAGTCAATGTCCCTAGTATATCAGTTTTAAAATTTTCTAATAAATTTCCAATTTCTACACGTGTCACTCCTTCTGATGAGATTTTATTCTCTCTTACAAACCGATCATGTTCTGCCAGTTTGGTTCATGTACTACCTCTTGAACTCTTGATACATAAATCAATTATGTCAGCAAAACATTCCTGATAAATATCCCCTTTTCCCATAATGTTTAATGTTTCGATCCATTGTTCTTTGATGTCCCTTATTAATGTTGTTTTCAACACGTTATCAGGTAAAGGTAGTGATGCGTAGGGAGATCTTTGTAGATTATACTGGAAACGTTCCACATACTCTTCTAATGTTTTGTTTGGTCTAGCTATCATCTGGAATATTTCATCTTTCAGTTCTCTAGACCTGCAATAGTCCTGATATTTTTTTAGAAAAGTTTCTTTCATTTGTTCCCAGTTATTTATAACCCCACCACCTAATCCCATAAACCATCTTAAAGCAACCCCTTTTAGTGTAGAGGGAAACAATTTTAGTTTCTGGGGGTCAGTGGTGTAATCATATCCCCTGCATAATACATCAAATTCAAATAAAAATGCATCTGGGTCTTCTGATGTAAGCCCATGAAATGTAGTGATATGTTGAAGGGGAATTGCTTTCATGGGGGCGTTTGCTGCAGAATCCACTATGGGGTATTGTAATGTAGAGGTTTGGGTGTTTGGCTGGTTTTAAGCCATTGGGTCAAATATATGCAATAACCTTCTAGGATATCTAGGAGGGTGTTCATAGGTTGAGAGGGAATGGCTTTGACAAGAATAGTTTTAATAGCACTTCCTCTATCTAGGACTTTTGACTGAGGAGATTGGGTCTCTCCAATAGTAATTTTTTCAGCACTCCCTCTATCTGGGCTGCTCAATGGCTGAGTTATCCTAAGAGGAGATCTTGGTTCCTTAGTTTCCCCTGTCTCTCCTACTCCTTCATGAAGATTACTGGAATTCCCTTCCTGCAATAGCTTTGCAGTAGAATTTTCAATTTCTTGAAAGTCCTGCTCGTCAGTTTGACTATGCACCTCAGTTAAGGCTACAGATGGTGAACGTGTGGCCTGAAGGGAGCTAGTAGGCTATTTGGAAGTAATTTTCCTGGGTCTTACTGAGGGCTCAGATTCGGCTTTCTTATAGATTTCGTCTATGAAGGTTGATAAACCAAGGGTCACCGGCCCCTTAGCTTTTTCTGGCATTGGTAAAGGTTTGGAATTTTTCTCTGGCTTTTTCTGCTTAGTCATGCACTCAATTTAACTACTAAATCCTACTTAAGCAATAGCAGCAAATCTGCAGGAAAGCGGGCAAAGGAGCAGGGATTTTACATGGTCCACACATAGGTTCTTACCTTCCATTTTCAAAACCCATTTCTTCCCTAGCAGGTTTGTACACTACTCTAAAAAAAAGAACAAATGGCTACACTCTTTCCCCGACAACAACGCTGAAATGTAGAGCTATAAAAAGGGTCTCTTTCACCTCTAGTTACCTTACATTAATATGTCAATCCGGTAACATTTTGCTATTTCAAAGAGTGTCTCAGTTTGAGGCTTAACATTTGTCAGAGTAATGCTCGTAGTACAGTTATTTTAAACTACAAAAGTAAATTGATGTGTGTCTACAACTTAACTACTTCAAAAGGCTAAATCACACACTCAGATATTAAGCAATGTATCAGTCAAGGGTTCGGTAGCGATAACCCATCCCTTTAGAAACTGATGGAAAAGAAATCAGAGAATAGATCAGGGGTCTGGGAGTCGGGCAGTAGATGCGAATGCTCACTACAGCCGGAGATATTCTGTAACAAATAATAAGAAATGAAACGGTAGATAAAGAGAACAACAATGAAATAGAACAACAACCTTAAAATGGAACAACAATTCGAAAATGGAATAGAAATTCAGAAATGGAACAACAATTCGGAAATGAAACAACAATTCAGAAATAGAACATCAATCAAGGAATCGAGCAGTAACTAAGTTTAACAAGCTTTGGATCTATTCAATCATGTCCATCCGAACATCGATCCTTCATTCTTAAAGATGTACACACACAATGGAACATCACTGCCTACAAATACATGATGGAACATCACTGAAAACCATATAAACACAACGTGCTTATTCTGATTCCGTTATCACTCTAATTAGAAAACATATGATTGCATCTCAAGGTGAAATAGTAATATTCAAGGATTCAATAATCATATAAAATTAGAGCTTCCAAGATAAATTGTGTAATGCTAAGGCACAATCGCATAACATAAAAACTCTATAATGGAACAACAGTATCCTTAAAGATTAACCGTATTATACCAACACTTAAAGGAATAGTAACATGATGCAGCGTCAATACAATTCTTTTGTCTGCAGGAACATTAAATGGATTAAACACAGCAGAACATGTGACATAAACTTTATAAAACATGTCAGATTACTAGATCACGTCGATAAGCAAACCACATAGAAACCACGCGTAATGGTACAAGAGCAAGTGTCCACCAGGGCTGAGCCCTTAGCCTCCAGGGGTACACCATTTAAGGTTGATCCAGGCTCAAAGATAAAAGAGTAACCACGTTTGTATTAATGCATGAAGTAAAATTACAGTAAAGCAAGTCTTAACAGGACATAATGATCATAATCTTGATTTTTTAAAATAAATTACATAAGAGCATAACCATGCTTTAGCTAACAATGCTGCCCCTTATATAAGGGTGACGACGGAGATATATAGATGCAGAAATAGATAAAACAACGATCCCTCAGGATCAAGGATCCTGAGGGATTCGTAGAATCGTTAATCCTGAGTTACTTCTTCTCTTTTCTGCGCCGAGCTGGTATCTTTGCTTCCTTTCCGGGGTTGGTCCGTTTTGATCTGGTTTGCATGCGGTCTCCCATCGAAGGAACAGTAGTTAATTCATCTTTGTCTTTTCCTTTAGGATGGCCACTTTTCGTTTTTCCTCCCTCCAGTACATGGAAACGACAATTGTCAGCATTCTATATTAATCTCACATGTTTTGTTATAATTCTTTATCATTTTCTAAGTTCATAATGCAAAAAGGCTTATAAGTCCTAATGAAAAGATACTGAAATAACCATCAAAACATACCTTCTTTGATACTCCACAATACCAAAATTCCTTTATCTTTAACTGTGTTTAGTTTTCAAGGTATTTTTATAATCATGGTTCATATATGTAATTAAGGAAGTTTTGTGTCAAGTGTAAATCAATTCCATATTTCATGTGGTTACAATATTAGTCACATAGTATTGTATTCATGCATATTTTAATCTTAATTATATGTTCTAGTATGTTTTACTATTGTCCTTTTTATGCCTCAAAAACCTGTTGGCCATGCATAATTTAGTGTAGCTATATATGAAAGCTTTTACTACTTTCAATCCTACACTCCCTGTAGTTGTCAGTGTTTATGATCTCAGGTTATTTACATGTTAGCTCATCCTTAACATTAAATCACCCCTTACCAAAAGATGAGTTATCTACTTTATGAATTCTTGTTTTAATTATGCAACATTTCCTTATGTTGTCGAGACACCTTATCAATGTAATCCAATAAGAGGACCCCTCAAAATAGCTTGATACAAATTATGCATTTTTATTTATATGATATTAATCTATTTTAAATAGATTGTTGGATACCATTTAATTGACCCAATGGTCTATACCATTTGTGCTACTTCATCAATTACTATGGTTTGTGCTCAAGGATACTTATAGGTTCCATTACACATATTGATCGAAAGATGCATATATCCTGGAAACCCCTTAACCATACTTTCTTCCAACTAAAGGACAATTCACATTGTAAGCAAGTGCATTAATCAAGGGATAAATTTGAACAAAAATGTATACAAGTTATATAGTCTTGTATTATAACATGTTCTCACCATCCTTTACCTTGGTATAACACTTTCATAGAAATTATACCATTTATAAGTTATTTTTATAGCATGATGAGCATAGTTTAATCTCTGTCGAGCATCATAGTATAGTTTTATGAGAATTGTGATTCTTGCATTAATGGAGGAAACATATGCAAGTGGTCACTCAAGTAATGATATCTTCCTCCCATGTGAATTAGTTGTTATTACTCTTAGACAACATTGAACACCATTAATTTTAAGGCATTTTCTCCCTATTGTATGCTATAACAATTTTAGTTATACGTTTTTTCCTGTAGGACTAATAACCTTCAATTCCCTTGTCTAGCCTCACTCTTAAATATAGTCATGCATAATTTGCCTATTTATTGTTGGCACATAACAGCCCATGTATGCAGGCTAACAAAATATAACTCCACTATAGTTCAAGAAATTCAAATCCCCTGCATGGAGGAAAAACCCAAATTTCTACATGCTATGCAAATTTGTAAGCATTCCCAACAGCATAACATTTATTCTACAAGTCATAAACCATCAATCCTTTCTCAACACAACTATGTCCAACATCTAAGCAACAAAACGTACAGTCTATCATAACACGACAATAAGTCCACACTACTTTATCAATATGATAATTAGGTCTATCATGCTCTTTCCTTCTACAGAACAAACTCCCATTTAATATGCATTCGAGTATCCAACATATTTATGATTGTTGAGAAATGAATTTTACTTTCTTCAACATGTAAGAGACCATCAGATTGACTAACGAATCCATAATTGATACCAGAATTCATCAAGAAGTGCTTACATGGAATATTCATATGACTCATTAGTATGCATGATTCTCTTTCAACCTATTCATTTTAATGACTACTTAGTGAGACTATGGTAACCACATACAAAACAATCCATGAAAATACATGGGTACAACAATAAAACAATGATAAAATCATGGACTTCCTCCAATATATAATCCTCCTTTCAGGTATTAGGTGAGATTTTATTTAGCCATGTATCTACACAATTATTATACCATTCAAAAACATCATACCAATTTTTCCAAAGTTTCCTTTTATGTACACCTAGTTGCTATCACGCATATGTATGTATTTTACCTTCACTTCCGAACCACAATCTCCTCATGCTCAAGCATGACTAGTTTGGAGAATTACATGAAAAATCAACCCAACAAAATAACCAAATTTTCCACGTAGAAAATTTCCTCAAAAATCATTATACATAATGATTTAACTCTTCTACGCAATTCAAAATGAGAAGTTATTTTCTTAACCCCATGAAAACTACTTTTTCCATGTACAATTTTCAAGTTTTTCCAAAAGAGTTCTCACATCTATGTTGCACGTATCTCAATAATTCTAATTTTTCAATGTTCATTCATCGTGCTCTATGCAAAATTTTCCCCTATCCACAAAGAAAACATTTTTTGAAACAAATTATTCATGGCTGACCATACCTTGGTTAATGTTTTAACATCACCTATGGGGTAGAATTAATAAAAGATGTCCTTGGATTCATTTTAATATTTTCCCCTCATTATTTTTTTTACAAAATAACAGGGAGAACGAGGAATATATTTGATCATAGATAACTGAAACTTATTAAAATCGGTATGATCTCATGTTAAGCATCATCCCTTCCTTATAAAGTGGATTATATAATCGACAATAAGTATTTATAGTTTAATGTTTACATGAATTTCAGCGAACCCAATAAAAAATGGGGTTCATAGCCATTATTCAAGAAAATAATCCATATGTAAGCAAACGAGAACAAGTGTGAATCAACAACAACATTGCAATGTCACAATAATGGAATTTTTGTAGGTAGAGGGTGTAGACCAAATGAGAGTTTGGCTTATTAGTCACAGATCACCCATAACAACAACATGTTATGCCAGATTGAATCAAACAATCCACATAGTTTCTAAATTCTTGGATTGGATCGAAAAAAACAATATAAGGATATCAACACCATATCAATGTCATTATTTCCAAAATTAATTCACTAAATACTCTATGATTATCATAAATTCATATATATAATCAAAAGAAAATGGACAATTTAATAATGAACATAATGTTGCCTTAGTAATTGGTCATACTTTCGATTGGTTTACACAACGTTTACTAATATATGTATATATATATATATATTCGCGGCACTACTGTGTTGTGATGTTCTATTAGACAATACCTTTACACAATTATACATACTAAGCATTATAATTCAACCATTATATAATACATACAATAATTTTAAGCAGTACCACACATGGTCGTAATTGGTCAATAAATATGCACATACTCATCTGCTTGGTTACGTTTTTCCCCTCTCAAATTCCATTGGAGGCTTGAACATTCTCAAGCTTCATAAAATGAGATGTTCACAAACCTTCTTATCATAGGCATGATTTCCTTCCTCGCCCATCCATACAATAATATTCTAATTGTACATAGCTCATAGGCCCTGATCTAACACCAAATATGAAATATCACGCAATAGACGAAGGCAATCTTCAGTTGTTGGAATGAATACTAAAACAAACATTATAGAAGCAGAAAGTGAGGTAACCAAAAATTTTTATGGCACAGAGACATGGAACCCTTCCAAATCCTAGAAATATT
Source organism: Pinus taeda (assembly GCA_000404065.3). Classification (NCBI taxonomy): domain Eukaryota; kingdom Viridiplantae; phylum Streptophyta; class Pinopsida; order Pinales; family Pinaceae; genus Pinus; species Pinus taeda. Next base: position 271,492 of record APFE030730895.1, read on the forward strand.
CTTGTACACATGTCATAAGCATTGATTCTAAAAAAAACCTTAAGTGTTGACAAATACACACAAATAGAATCACCCAATTTTCACTTGGGATTACATAGGATTTACAAACAAAGAACACAACCAAGCCACGCTAAGCATAGACGGATGCTTGGAACAAATTGGGAACCCTAAAAATGAATAGAGAGATGTCTTCTGGGGAAATATCCGAACTTGTAGTTCCATATTCTAACATAAACGTAGACATAGACCTACTTTAAATAAATATCCATGCTTTCAATGAAAGGTTGGAACATGATTTCCGATATACCTTCCTAAATGGGGAGGTGGCTTGCAGATCCCAGTGGAGGAGTTAGACTATATTATGCCAATGATGCAAGGCTAGTTCATTTTGAAGCCATGATATCAATGAGTATTTTCACATTTCCCTTATTCAGTAATACTCGGGACTTCTTCGAGCCCCAAACTCTTAGCAATGGACCTAGGTGGTTGAAGAGCTATGGCAAGATTATTGTGAACTTTTGCATTCTATTCAAACAAGATCTATTAATATATATTGACTGATCAATATATGTTGTCCATGTTCATTGATGGATAGAGCACTAAAAATAATGGCATACACATTATATTTAGCTTTTATCCTTTGCATCAGATAACCTTATCCTTCTACTTTTAAAACATTTCTTAAATCAAACTATTGATTTTTATCAGAATCCTGCCTGAAGGTTTGTATCATCATTTGACTTGATGATAAAGAGCATGCAGGCCACTTTTTGAAAAGGGAAACCATGGTAATGATTCCCTTCCACTTTCAATTTGCATGCATTTTTATTTTAACCGTAAAACATGTCCTAAAAACGTCCCAACCGGTGTACCTTCTGCAATCTTTTAATTGTAAAATAAATCGCTTCTTTCTGTGAGTATATACCATAATATTTGGAAGGAAAGATAATGATTATGACTAAATTAATCCAGATAAAAGGCAGCGATAAGGATAGTTACTATCCCAATCTATCATCTTCCACCTATCAAATAGGCACATGGATCATTATCATTGTCTTTTCCTTATTTTTATACTATCACTAACCTCAGTCGAAGTCTTTGCATCATGTTTTTCTGTTTATCTGGTGACATTCTTTTAGCTTATTTCAAACACTTCCCATCCCAGTTTTGTTTGATTTACTCTCTTTCATGGTGGCCATGCCCACTACCTCGACATCTGCTGCAGCTCCACTTGAGATCGACAATGCAAAATCTCAACTATTGCTGATTTCATTCCTTGATTTTTCCATTGATGATAGTATTCCCTCAAATTATGATTTCTAAAATGTTACTAGAGCCTCTAAATAATTCACCTCGATTAGATATTTCGAAGACCACTATCCAGTTCCTGACATCCTCTATGATCGTAGGCAACTGGATGCAAGAATTGCATCCAATCTCTCGTTGATCATCTCCAACACCTTTTTCCCTTTGACCTCCATGTCACTCACTTACTACTTGGAGGATCCTCTGGCCATGAGCTCCTAGCTCTTTCTGGCATTCACCATGGGAAACTGGAAATTTCATAGATGGGACATTCATCAAGAGAGGGGTGGGATCATGATGATAATACAAGTTTCCTTATTCTTGACTTCTGACACAATTTTACCAAATTTTACCCTTCGTCTGTCAGAAAAATAATACAATAATTAAATTACTAAGAGAGTAGAAGAATTACAACACACACGGGGCTAATGGGTCACCATTATAATGGCCACAATTTATTTTGTTTCTGATATTTTCTCTACCACCGATGATATCCACAACCAATTTTGATAATGCAAGTACTTTGAAACTAATCTGTAACAACGCCAATATTTTCCTGGCAATTCATGCTGGCTTTCATGTACTAAGCTTTCGTAGGACCACAATAATCCCATTTACATGCCACTTGGACATATGTATGTTCTGCTCCTTTCTAAGTGTCTCTCGACCTTCACACACAACTTAAATCTCCCTCATTTTGTCTTATTATAATATTTTTAATGCGTACGCACGACTATACCACAACTTGATAATTATTTTAATGTGGCTATCGGAGAGGCAGCCGAGGGAGGTTCTGCCTATACAAGTCAATAGAAAAAGGGTGAACTTATTTAGCTCTTGATTTAATCAATTTGAACTTTTCTATAAAAAAAACAAAAACAAAACCTTCTTAATGATATCCTTACTAATGCCATATCTCGAATTCTCATATTCATAAAACCAATTTATTTATGTATGCATTAAATCTTAACATGTTGTTGTAAAAAAAAAAATGCATTCAAACCCTCATAAGTTTAAATGCTAATATGTAAATATATTATCATCTATGGCAAGCAGCCCACACTGACTCTTCAACAACCATCATTATGCTATGATTCTCCTTCAAGGGATCTTAAATTCCCTGGGTGGTGACAAATTATTATGAATTTCATATGTTTAAATTTCCATAAATTTTGAGGTTATTCTTTTTATACGAATTTTATAATTAGACTCACCAACTGAGATAGATGAGTCCATAAGCTTCAAGGTTCAAACTTGAAGCTCTGATACCGTTTCTAATGAACCTCCTTAGCCTACCTGAGAATTTCACCCTTAGGCTGATGAAAATGAGAATTTGGGGGTTGCCCAAAATCCCAATTTCTTTAAAAAACAAGATCCTGGACCTATGGGTTATGGCCCACTCAATATTTTTGGAAGCCTTTTAATCAATTTACTGTGGAACTTCATTAAATCTATCATCATGCAATATCTGTGAGAGCTCCCATCTTCCATTCTTCGAATCGGTCTGGAAGCGTTGAAGAGTGTTGGATCTGCTCCCATGCGCTACACGCTGTATCGAGTTATTTTATAAACTGTCACACCTCCTAAAACGACAGAACTATTAAATTCCTGGTCGCTGGAACTAAACCTTCTGCTACGCTGCAATAGGAATATCCAACCACCGTTCTTAAGAATGAAACCAGAGTGTAAGGAATTATGCGCACAGAATTTTTAACAAACACCACAATTCACATATGTAATATTGAAACACTACACAATCAGTAGCGTATTTCGGTGCGCTGTCCATAAAATATACGCTGTCTACCAGTTTCAAAGGCGCTCGTTGACATACAGGGCATATGTGCGTATAAATGTGGAATAGTCCCAAGCATTTGAGTGTGAATCATCTCTAAATTTAGACAGATTGAGCACGCGTGCACCACGCCTCGCTCCCTGAGGCACTTTCCGCTCAAAACTTGGATCACTGTCCTGAAATAGCCTATGAATGAGCATCAGCGCCTTCATTGCCACTACCCAATTGTGCGTTCAAACTTAACATTAACCCAATCCGTCATCACACACAATTATATTCGGTCAACATATATATAATAGTTACGCAATAATTCAAATGGCCATTGATCCTGTAAGTGATCAATGTTGATCAACAAACTCGCACATAGAAATTAACTTATAGATTTAATTACAAATCCATAGCTTAACATGCAGGATATACAAACAACACTAAACCTAGGTTTATATATTACACAAAACACTTACAAAATTAAGGCATTTCAGCCTTAAATCGAGCTCACGCTTGACTACATTTTACTGACACAGTTTTTCCTCACAAAAACATATATCCCTCACACCCTATTACATTACATTTATATAAGATGCATTAGGAAGAATTGATAAGATTTTCTCCTAGTTTTTTTAAAATGAAATCTCTCCAAAAAGCGTGCATGGCTGTATCCATCTTATCTGCTTTAAATTATCCGCTTTAAATTCGTTTTTCTGCTTTAAAACAAGCTTTTCTCTATTCTGATCCTCTGGCCCACGTTTGCTTGCTTTGTTGCTGGTTGCTCCCGCATCAGACTCCCGAGGCACAAAAATTTATGACCTCCTGGTCATATTATTCTCCTGGTCTTTAGCAATTTTATCCACTGCATTCCTTCACTGCAACTGACCTCTGCAGTAACAGCCTTCTCTGTTACACGATACCTCACCAAGCCCTCCGCACTCGGTCTTTTTGCATCCTCTAGGTTGCTGCAAATATTCTCACCTTCCGCTACCGCTACCTATAAAGACCATACCTATTCATACTTCATTAAGAACTGTACCTCGTTTCGCAAGATTATTTACTGCTCTGATACCACCTGATGAAAATGAGAATTTGGGGGTCGCCCAAAATCCCAATTTCTTTAAAAAACAAGATCCTAGACCTGTGGGTTATGGCCCACTCAATCTTTTTGGAAGCCTTTTAATCAATTTACCATGGATCTTCATTAAATCTAGCATCATGCAATATCTGTGAGAGGTCCCATCTGCCATTCTTCGGATCGGGCCGGAAGCATTGAAGAGTGTTGGCTCTGCTCCCATGCGATGCATGGTGTATCAGGTTATTTTATAAACTGTCACACCTCCTAAAACGACAGAACTATTAAATTCCCGGTCGCTGGAACTAAACCTTCCGCTACGCTGCAATAGGAATATCCAACCACCGTTCTTAAGAATGAAACCAGAGTGTAAGGAATTATGCGCACAGAATTTTTAACAAACACCACAATTCACATATGTAATATTGAAACACTACACAATCGTTCGGTGCGCTGTCCATAAAATATACATTGTCTACCAGTTTCAAAGGCGCTCATTGACATACAGGGCATATGTGCGTATAAATGTGGAATAGTCCCAAGCATTTGAGTGTGAATCATCTCTAAATTTAGACAGATTGAGCACGTGTGCACCTCGCCTCATTCCTTGAGGCACTTCCCGCTCAAAACTTGGATCACTGTCCTGAAATAGCCTATGAATGAGCATCAGCGCCTTCATTTCCACTACCCAATTGTGTGTTCAAACTTAACATTAACCCAATCCGTCATCACACACAATTATATTCAGTCAACATATATATAATAGTTACAAAATAATTCAAATCACCATTGATCCTGTAAGTGATCAATGTTGATCAACAAACTCAACTTATAGATTTAATTACAAATCCATAGCTTAACACGCAGGGTATACAAACAACACTAAACCCAGGTTTATATATTACACAAAACACTTACAAAATTAAGGCATTTTAGCCTTAAACCGAGCTCACGCTTGACTACATTTTACTCATACATTTTTTCCTCACAAAAACATATATCCCTCACACCCTATTACATTACATTTATATAAGATGCATTAGGAAGAATTGATAAGATTTTCTCCTAGTTTTTCTACAATGAAAGCTCTCCAAAAAGTGTGCATGCCTATATCCATCTTATCTGCTTTAAATTATCCGCTTTAAATTCGCTTTTCTGCTTTAAAACAAGCTTTTCTCTATTCTCATCCTCTGGTCAAGGTTTTCTTGCTTTGTCGCTAGTTGCTCCCGCATCATAGGCTCCATTAGATTAAATATTTCTTCATTTCAGTTGAGTTTTAGTGGCCATCACAACTGTATTAAATCAATCATTATAGATACGATGACTACAATAATCTTTAGATCATCCCTTCATCATTAAGACACGACTAGGACAAAGCTTTAAATTATACCATATAGTTATTAGAACTCTTTGATATCCATATCCAATAATAATTGGAATAAATGTTGATTTTCACTATAACTAACAAGGTTAGGAATAATGATTAAAATCCTAATACCCGTATGTGATGTGGCACCATCAGTTCTTTATGAAACATGCAAGAGTATCAAGCTTCATTATCCATGACATAGATAGCGGTGAATCATCAACAATTCTATGGGAGACATTCCTCCATAATAGTTGCACATCCATGAACCTTTGTGTAATACTAAAGCATACTATCCCTCCTTATCAAATTTAAATATGATCATAATAACCTTGACATTCATATGCGATCACACATGAGTCACATGCATTATCCCATCCATCGTTTCCATAAGAGAGGTAATTAAGAAACCCATATAACTAGGTTGTATGATTTAACATCCTATCAAGTAAAGATTAAACATGAAATACATACCATACATGTAAATCTCATTTGAATAGAGGGAAGCACCATTAAATCTATTAATATCCAAGCACATGTAATTCATTCAAATATTCTTAGAACTATGAAAATCCGCATAAGAAAATTAGGACAATAACATAGAGAGAGAGAGAGAGTAAGAATGAACATACAAACATTCCATGCAAATGACACCAACTAAATCTCACTTGGAGGGAGGAGCACCACCACCCAACCATGAATCACCTTTGATTCCCCCCAAGCTGAAGATCTTGCCAAGGATCAATTGTCCTCAATCGATCAATGGATTGGGTATTTAATACCCTCTTTCATGATCTAGTTACCATTAGCGGTGTCCCGTTGTTACGGATTTTTCCATTTTCCTAACTCTTTTTTAAGAAACACTCATCTTTATCTCCCATGAGGCTTTTCCTCATAGAATCCTTCCTTTATCTCTTGCAAAGCTTTTGCGTCTGATGGATCATTATCTCCCATCCATCCAATGGATATGCAATACATCCAAGCTTATCTAGAATCACATCTATAATATTTATCATGAAAGATTCATCTATATCCCATTCCTCATGGGATTTGGCAAGCATCTCCTCTTTTGTGGTGCTCCACCGTCCAAGTGATTATTTTATTAATTTATTTAGTAACACAATTTTTTTTCATATTACATAGCACCTAGCTTTCATCAACTAAGGTTTAAAATAGTTTAACCCACAAAGGAGGGTATTTAACCTAGCTTTCCTCAGCTTAGGTTTACAAACATATAACGCACAAGGGAGGATATCACATCTAGATTCAACTTAGCTTAGGTTTACAATAATTTAGTACACAAGGGAAGGATGTTACACCCTCCTGGAGGGCCACAACCAGGGAACATCCTCCAGGAAAAGGGAGATGAGGAGGAGGAATCTTCGCCATTGCACAATATATGTTTAGGTAATGTGTCGAGTGAAACTAGAGAGCTTACACTCATCCAAAAGTTCCTTAAGTTTTTGGAGATCGATAGTATATCAGTGTGCCCACAAAAAAACTATGCATTTTTGTATTTCAACAAATTTAGCATGACAAAGTGTCCAAGGAGTGTTTGTAGGGCTTGGCCATGGGAGGTAATTCTCTCATAATCAAATTTTCCCAGGTGGTAAGAATTTTTCAATTCATTACTCTTTATCCATTCCTCTGGAGGAGGTGGTTTTTTTATTGATTTCCATAAACCCTTAGCTTAAAATGATGTTCAAACCATTCATTATCCAAAGATATTTAAAATAAACACTCTATTTCTCGAGGTATTTTGTCAAATTTCCTTTAAACCTTTGTCTATTTAATGTATATGAGTTAATCTCTTTCAATTGCTTGTTTGGCTAATAAATTATGATAGTTTTCCGGGCTTTGTTGTGAGGTTCTGGGTATTTTCTATAGAAACTAGGTTAGGTGTGCACGACAGTTTGATTAATAACCTCCTTACATTTTCCCACAAACAATTTTCTGCAATTCTGTGTTTTTCCTCTGAAATGTGATATTTCCACACTTTATCCTAAGGGTTTTCTTAGCATCATAAAATCCATTCATAGGTTAGGTGGCGTGTAGATCTGGATGATTTTCTTTTCTAAATTCTAACAAAGGTGGCTTGAAAATCTGAGTTTTATTTTTGCATGGACAAGATCAAGCTTGAACAGCCACCGATATGCTCAGATGTAATACTACTTTATTATCACAACTTTTTTGGCAAGCTTCAAGCATAGGTATATTAATCATAAATCTTTCAATCAATCTTGATGTAATGGAGTTTTTAATAAAATTTTGTAAATCTTGTCTAGTTGTGTCACATTTCCATATATTATAATGTAACAAAAGATAAAAACTCCAATGAAATTGCCCTGATTTAGGGTTTTTTTAGGCTTTGGATCCATTCAGTGACATCTAAACCCATTTGGACAATAACCTAGACCCAGCTAAAAATAAATCCCATTATCCATAGATAAGCTCAGAAAAATTGTGTGGCTAAACCCTATCTAGGGTAGGTAGGTAGGTAGGTAGGAGAAATAAAGCGGCCGAAGGAAATAAAGTTTTGCAGAGGACAGCAAGGAACTAAAAATCAAGGCGCTCTGGCCTGCTGTTCTTGACTTCCCGCAAGGAGAAGCCATCCCCGAGTGGAGCCACTGTTAGCTCCTGCTGCAGCAAGTATTCATTTTTCATGATTGGCATTTCACAGGCCAAATATGTTGTACTTTGCTTTGCTGCAACGCTCCATATTTGCTCAAGCAGTCTCCAAATGAAGAAGGCTACTTCAAGTTCATTCAGTGCCTTCAAATTTTGTAAAGTTTTCCTGGTATCGCTACTTTTAGTTAAAGGGAGGTCCAAACAGTTTAATCTTGGTCTCCCCAGGTTTAAATTTCATGTTTTAGAATATAGAGATTGTAAGTCTGTCCAAACAGTTTAATCTTGGCAGACT